>JALXFT010000503.1:90000-139471 GCA_023376895.1 Aspiorhynchus laticeps
TATATATATATATGTGTGTGTGTGTGTGTATATACAGGTGCTGGTCATATAATTAGAATATCATCAAAAAGTTGATTTATTTCACTAATTCCATTCAAAAAGTGAACCTTGTATAATGTATACATTCATTCCACACAGACTGATATATTTCAAGTGTTTATTTCTTTTAATTTTGATGATTATAACGGACAACTAATGAAAACCCCAAATTCAGTATCTCAGAAAATTTCAATATTACTTAAGACCAATACAAAGAAAGGATTTTTAGAAATCTTGGCCAACTGAAAAGTATGAACATGTACAGCACTCAATACTTATTAGTTGGGTCTCCTTTTGCCTGAATTACTGCAGCAATGTGGCATGGCATGGAGTCGATCAGTCTGTGGCACTGCTCAGGTGTTATGAGAGCCCAGGTTGCTCTGATAGTGGCCTTCAGCTCTTCTGCATTGTTGGGTCTGGCATATCGCATCTTCCTCTTTACAATACCCCATAGATTTTCTATGGGGTTAAGGTCAGGCGAGTTTGCTGGCCAATTAAGGACAGGGATACCATGGTTCTTAAACCAGGTACTGGTAGCTTTGGCACTGTGTAGGTGCCAAGTCCTGTTGGAAAATGAAATCTGCATCTCCATAAAGTTGGTCAGCAGCATGAAGTGCTTTAAAACTTATAGGTATACGGCTGTGTTGACCTTGGACCTCGGAAAACACAGCGGACCAACACCAGCAGATGACATGGCACCCCAAACCATCACTGACTGTGGAAACTTTACACTGGACCTCAAGCAACGTGGATTCTGTGCCTCTCCTCTCTTCCTCCAGACTCTGGGACCCTGATTTCCAAAGGAAATGCAAAATTTACTTTCATCAGAGAACATAACTTTGGACCACTCGGCAGCAGTCCAGTCCTTTTTGTCTTTAGCCCAGGCGAGACACTTCTGACGCTGTCTGTTGTTCAAGAGTGGCTTGACATGGACCCTGAAACCCATGTCTTGCATATGTCTGTGCGTAGTGGTTCTTGAAGCACTGACTCCAGCTGCAGTCCACTCTTTGTGAATCTCCCCCACATTTTTGAATGGGTTTTGTTTCACAATCCTCTCCAGGGTGCGGTTATCCCCATTGCTTGTACACTTTTTTCTACCACATCTTTTCCTTCCCTTCGCCTCTCTATTAATGAGCTTGTACACAGAGCTCTGTGAACAGCCAGCCTCTTTTGCAATGACCTTTTGTGTCTTGCCCTCCTTGTGCAAGGTGTCAATGGTCGTCTTTTGGACAACTGTCAAGTCAGCAGTCTTCCCCATGATTGTGTAGCCTACAGAACTAGACTGAGAGACCATTTAAAGGCCTTTGCAGGTGTTTTGAGTTAATTAGCTGATTAGAGTGTGGCACCAGGTGTCTTCAATATTGAACCTTTTCACAATATTCTAATTTTCTGAGATACTGAATTTGGGGTTTTCATTAGTTGTCACTTATAATCATCAAAATTAAAAGAAATAAACACTTGAAATATATCAGTCTGTGTGGAATGAATGTATACATTATACAAGTTTCACGTTTTGAATGGAATTAGTGTGCGACGCAATTCATGGAAGACTATTTCCTGAACCTGGCAGGAGAGTAGCCTTGCTTGCAAGCTTGCACAAAGGCTGTTTCTATAAAGTGGGGCAATTCCAACTTTGCAAGGACAGTCTGGCGCTTCTGACTCAAAGCCTGTAAGTACGTTTCTGCTTCTGATGATTCAAACGCGAGTTTTGAGCGGTGTAGAGTAGTGCTTGTTTGTCTTTTTTCTGATCACAAATGCAGACATGGTAATGTTTACGAGGCGCGATGCAACGCGACGCATGAAAAGACAGTCTTAAGTCATTATAATCGGTAATTATGTCCCCACTGGATGCAACAAATGCCTCATTTATAATGGGTTTTATTGTTTTAGTCTCGTCAGGCCAGGAAACGCCATCACAATACGGTGAGGGGCGTAACATTTCCATCTCACGCTTGAGGCATTCGGCCAATCACAACGCACTGGATAGCTGGCCAGTCAGAGCACGCCTTGCTTCTCAGAACGATGAGCTTTGTAAAAATCGATGCGTTTCAGAAGGCGGGGCATAGAGGAGCAACAATAATGTACAGTATGTGGAAAATAATGTTTTTTTTTTTTTTAACCTTAAACCGCATAAACACATTGCATTACACCAAATATTGTTATTTTTAGCAACGTCATATGACCCCTTTAGGTCTTGGTGCTATGGTGAAGACTAAAGCGAATATAAATATCTAAATGACTGTTTGAAACATTTACACAGTTCAGAAAGTAGCAGCTGCTTTGTTTACAGGGTTATCGGAGTAACGGCTGCATTTCTATCTCCGTCAGCTCCCTCTGATGCCAAATGTGCTTTTTCATTTAGCGTGTCTCCTTGACTCACTCTGCCTTTCTTCTCATCTGTGCTCATTTGAATTAAATTGTTGCCTTTTTAAAGATCAATAATCATAAGAGGCTGTATCGCTGTTTTTCCATAAATTAAATAAATAAATAAATGTGGACATTCAACCGAGACTGCCTTTCTCTCAGTTGTTGAAGCCCTAAGACTGGCAAGAGCGGATTCCAAATCTTCAATACTTATCTTGCTGGATCTGTCCGCTGCTTTTGACACTGTTAACCACCAGATCCTCCTGTCAACCCTATTGGCAAAGGGCATCTCAGGTATCTGATGCCGAGCGCTAAACGCTGGAAGCATTTAGCTGTCGTGCTCAGCCTCCTCGTGTGAAGACCGACGAGTGTAAAGACCGACGACTTATTCCTGTGCGACTTTAACCGAGCAACTACACCGAGCACACACTTAAGTATCATTTCTATCTTCCCTCACACACTCTCCTTTCCTATCTTATGCGATTACTGTAACAGCTCCTATAAAACTCCAGATTGTGGTAATTTACCGTCCCCCTGGCCAAATTCTAGCCACCTTCCTAGAGGAGCTGGACGGGCTGCTGTCCTCATGGAAGATAGCACTCCACTCTTAGTCTTTGGCGATTTCAACATTCACCTAGACAGGCCTTATGCTACAGACTTCCATTCACTCCTAGCTTAATTTGATCTCAAACGCCTTACCACTACTAGCACGCACAAATCAGGCAACCAACTTGATTTAATTTACACACGCAATTGTACTACAGATAACATTCTGGTACAACCACTACATATCTCTGACCATTTCTTCATCTCATTTACTTTACATTTTGCTACCCGGGTGCCACCATCTCCCTTACCGTTTACTTTCAGACGTAACTTATGCTCCCCTTCCCCCTCCCTTCTTTCCTCTGTAGTATCCTCCTCTCTTCCCTCACCTACCCATTTCTCATCTCTGGATGTGAATGCAGCTACTGACACTTTATTCTCTACCTTAACCTCTTGTCTAGACGACATTTGGTTAACCCCTAACCCCTGGTTATCCGATGTTCTTCGTGAGCATCTGACCAAACTCAGAGCGGCAGAAAGAAAATGGCGCAAATCAAACGATCCGTCGGACCTGAATAGTTATCAGTTTTTGCTTTCATCTTTCTCTACTGAAGTCCACACTGCCAAATCCTCACATTTCCACAACAAGATCAACAGTGCTCCAGACATGCATAATCTCTTCAGAACATTTAATTCTCTCCTCCGTCCCGCTCCTCCACCTCCCACCACTTCTATAACAGCTGACGACTTTGCCACTTTTTTCACAGACAAAACTAGAACAATCAGTAACCAGTTCTCACCTCCACACACACAGGACCTCCAACCAACCACATCCACTGCTCAAACTCCCATCTTCTCCTTCTGTCCCCTCACCGAGCCGGAAGTATCCAAACTTCTCCTCTCCAGCCATCCTACAACATGTGCTCTTGACCCAATCCCCTCTCACCTTCTCCAAGCAATCTCTCCCACACTCTTACATTATCAACACATCTCTCCTCACAGGCATCTTCCCCACAGCGTTCAAGCAGGCTTGGGTAACCCCACTGCTCAAAAAA
This sequence comes from Aspiorhynchus laticeps, assembly GCA_023376895.1. NCBI lineage: Eukaryota > Metazoa > Chordata > Actinopteri > Cypriniformes > Cyprinidae > Aspiorhynchus > Aspiorhynchus laticeps. The sequence continues at coordinate 94,005 of JALXFT010000503.1, forward strand.
CCTACATTAAACACTTCTCTTTTATAAAACTACAGACCTGGCTCTCTCCTTCCATTCTTAGCGATAACACTCGGAATGAGTTGTCTTCAACCAGCTCTCATTGTTTCTTTCACAGTACAACAAACTGGATGCTAAACGGTCAGGTTTCAGGAGTGGCCTTTCAACAGAGACTGTGCTACCCTGTCACTGAAGCCCTGCGAATTGCAAAGGCCGATTCCAAATCATCAGTCCTCATTCTGCTGGATCTTTCTGCTGCTTTTGACACTGTCAATCATCAGATCCTCCTGTCCACCCTCTCATCACTGGGCATCACTGGGATTCCACTTCGCTGGTTTGAATCCTAGCTCACTGGTAGGTCTTTCAGGGTGGCCTGGGGAGGGGAGGTATCCAAAGCACATCAACTGGTCACTGGAGTTCCTCAGGGATCGGTTCTTGGACCCCTCCTCTTCTCCACATACACTACATCACTGGGTCCCATCATACAGGCACATGGCTTCTCCTATCATTGCTACGCCGATGACACACAGCTCTATCTCTCTTTTCAACCTGATGATCCAACGGTAGCTGCACGGATCTCAGGCTGCCTGGCGGACATCTCGGCATGAATGAAAGAACATCACCTACAACTCAACCTGGCAAAGACTGAGCTTCTTGTCTTCCCTGCCACTCCGACTCTACAGCATGACTTCACGATTCAGTTAGGCACATCAATAATTACCCCATCAACTTCAGAAATCTTGGTGTAATCTTTGATGACCAGCTGACCTTCAAAGAGCACATTGCAAAGACTGCTCGATCTTGCAGGTTTGCACTACACAACATCAGAAAGATCAGGCCCTTTCTGACAGAGCATGCTGCGCAACTTCTTGTCCAGGCCCTTGTCGTTTCTAGGCTGGACTACTGCAATGCTCTTCTGGCTGGACTTCCATCAAACACAATCAAACCTCTACAAATGATTCAGAATGCAGCGGCATGACTGGTCTTCAACGAGCCCATATTACACCTCTCTTCATCTCCTTGCACTGGTTACCAGTGGCAGCTCGCATCAAGTTCAAGACACTGATGCTTGCATACAGAACAACCACAGGCTCAGCACCCTCCTACTTCCACTCACTATTACGAATCTACATCCCTCCAGAAGTCTGAGATCTGCTAGTGAGCGACGCCTTGTGGTACCATCACAGAGAGGCTCAAAATCACTCTCCAGAACATTCTTGTTCACCATTCCTGGCTGGTGGAATAATCTTCCCACCCCTATCCGGAATGCTGGATCCCTGTCAATCTTCAAGCAACAACTGAAAACTCATCTCTTTCGGCACTACTTGACTTCATCCTAAAAAAAAAAGAATAACTTAATCTTTCCCTTTATCTTTCTCTCCTTCCCTTGCTAGCTTGTACTTATTTGAACAATGCCTGCGACTTGGTGTTACGAGCACTTCCTCTGTCTGATTGCCTCTTCAAGATTAATCGCTTTTTGTATTCCCCAATTGTAAGTCGCTTTGGATAAAAGTGTCTGCCAAATGACTAAATGTAAATGTACCTCTCAGATAGGTCCTTCAAGGTATCTTGGGAGAGGTGAGGTGTCCAAATCACAACATCTAACTACTGGGGTTCCTCAGGGCTCAGTTCTTGGACCACGTCTCTTCTCTGTCTACATGGCATCACTAGGTTCTGTCATTCCGAAACATGGCTTTTCATATCACTGCTATGCTGATGACACTCAACTTTAAAAGTCAAAAAGCCAAAACCAAAATGAGACTTATTGTATCTTATTCTAATGCTATGGTCTGAAAAGTCTGTTTAGGAAGAACTAGATGGTACAAATAAAAACATACAAGCCTAATTAATCCATTCAGTAATGAGGCTAATTGTTGATTAAACAGGTTATGTGCTTTGTTTGTCCAATCAATGATGCTAGCTTAGCAAAAATGCAAGTAACCCATGGTTTACAAGTGTATATTGTGAAACTTAAAAACTAGATTTTTTTAGGATTATTTATCCAGGATAATAATTGAACAACATTAGACATAGATAAAAAACAGGATTTTCTTATCCTAGGATTTAGAATGACCAAGGGTTAAACGTAAATGCCCAGAGACCCATTTGGCTTGAATGTAAAGTCCAAACTCCACTAAGTTTATTAGGCTATATTTACACTGTCAACACTTCTAAATGGTATCTGGCACAGGCGAGACTTTGTTCAAATGTGTAAACTAGGGATGTCGATCAGGGCCGATCAAGCATTTTTTTTAGCTGATCGTTATCGACTCTCCTCAGTCCGATCCTTATTTTATGTCAGCTGTCATGCCGATGTCATGCAGTAGGTGGCAGTATTCACATTCCAGTAGATTTGCCAACCACCATTAAAAGGAAAAGACGACGCTCAAATGTGCGTGTTCAGCAGTGTTGGGCAGTAACATGTTACTGTAATTTGATTACTTTTTTAGTGACGGAGTAATGTAATGCTTTACAATTTTTAAAATAGTAATTAGTTATAGTTGCAAGCCAAGGTCTCTATACGTTACCGTTGCGTTACATCATTGCCGACAGAATGCAGTGATTTATCATCTGGTGGAGCACACGCAGCATCCTCTACCTGAGACCTACTTTGATTGGTAAGAGCCTGCGAGGCAAATACTACCAACAGAAAAACTCTGCATGCGTTCTGTAGCTGGAATTACAAATTATTTTGAGTTTATTTCTATCAAAGACAAGAACATTATTGTGCATTGTCAATTAGCCTATGTGGGGAAAGAAAACAGTTTCAACCGCAAAAACTCCACATCCAAATTAAAACACCTGAAAGGGCAGCACAGCATGGTAAGACTTCTCGAGAAAGAACCGGGCGCAGAGAAAAATGCATCAAATTCTACTGTCGAGTCCAGTGCTATTGGATTAGATGGCGGTTAGAGATTCGTGTGTGTGTAGAATGTGGGAGAATAAAATGATTAGCGGGACTCCCGCTGCCTATGCTTGCATTTAGTTGAAAACTAAAGTTTGTGAATGTTGATGATTTAATAAATATTTATCGGGAGCGTTTATGCTGGGATGTTGTGGCTAGGTGACAACTTACTATTTCATGTAAATTTCATGGATGTACAGAAAAAAGTAACGTAACTAGTAATGTAACTAATTATTTTTTAAATAAAGTAATCAGAAAATAACTTGATTACTTTTAAAAGAAGTAATCAGTAATTTAATTACATTTCCAGAGTAACTTGCCCAACATTGGTGTTCAGCCACCATTAAAACCAAAAGAAGAAATGCACGTGCATGATGCTCAAAAACCAGTGAGGTCTGTTCTAGCTCATCACACGTGTTTGAGCTTCTGTGTTCAGTGTATTTGCGCACTTTTGCAACAATCATTCATTCATTTATAGTCAGGGTTGGGAGAATTATTTTTAAAATGTGTTCCGTTACAGTTACAAATTACTTAATTAAAAAAGTATTCAGTAACATAATCCAAGTACCACAATATAAAAGTAATGTAATCTGATTACTTTTGGATTACTTCGTTACATATGTAAATAAAGTTAAAAAAGCAATATCTACTTTTATTTAACTATGACTTTAAAATTAAAACTAATAAAAAAATCGTGTCTTTAACCAGATATTACTGCCCATATATATAGTGATATATATATATAATATATATATATATATATATATATATATATATATATATATATATATATACACACACACACACACACACACACACACACAGTGGGTACGGAAAGTATTCAGACCCCCTTAAATTTTTCACTCTTTGTTATATTGCAGCCATTTGCTAAAATCATTTGTTCATTTTTTTTCCCTCATTAATGTACACACAGCACCCCATATTGACAGAAAAACACAGAATTGTTGACTTTTTGCAGATTTATTAAAGAAAAACTGAAATATCACATGGTCCTAAGTATTCAGACCCTTTGCTGTGACACTCATATATTTAACTCGGGTGCTGTCCATTTCTTCTGATCATCCTTGAGATGGTTCTACACCTTCATTTGAGTCCAGCTGTGTTTGATTATACTGATTGGACTTGATTAGGAAAGCCACACACCTGTCTATATAAGACCTTACAGCTCACAGTGCATGTCAGAGCAAATGAGAATCATGAGGTCAAAGGAACTGCCTGAAGAGCTCAGAGACCGAACTGTGGCAAGGCACAGATCTGGCCAAGGTTACAAAAAAATTCTGCTGCACTTAAGGTTCCTAAGAGCACAGTGGCCTCCATAATCCTTAAATGGAAGACGTTTGGGACGACCAGAACCCTTCCTAGAGCTGGCCGTCCGGCCAAACTGAGCTATCGGGGGAGAAGAGCCTTGGTGAGAGAGGTAAAGAAGAACCCAAAGATCACTGTGGCTGAGCTCCAGAGATGCATTCGGGAGATGGGAGAAAGTTGTAGAAAGTCAACCATCACTGCAGTCCTCCACCAGTCGGGGCTTTATGGCAGAGTGGCCCGACGGAAGCCTCCCCTCAGTGCAAGACACATGAAAGCCCGCATGGAGTTTGCTAAAAAACACCTGAAGGATTCTCTGGTCTGATGAGACCAAGATAGAATTTTTTGGCCTTAATTCTAAGCGGTATGTGTGGAGAAAACCAGGCACTGCTCATCACCTGTCCAATACAGTCCCAACAGTGAAGCATGGTGGTGGCAGCATCATGCTGTGGGGGTGTTTTTCAGCTGCAGGGACAGGACGACTGGTTGCAATCGAGGGAAAGATGAATGCGGCCAAGTACAGGGATATCCTGGACGAAAACCTTCTCCAGAGTGCTCAGGACCTCAGACTGGGCCGAAGGTTTACCTTCCAACAAGACAATGACCCTAAGCACACAGCTAAAATAACGAAGGAGTGGCTTCACAACAACTCCGTGACTGTTCTTGAATGGCCCAGCCAGAGCCCTGACTTAAACCCAATTGAGCATCTCTGGAGAGACCTAAAAATGGCTGTCCACCAACGTTTACCATCCAACCTGACAGAACTGGAGAGGATCTGCAAGGAGGAATGGCAGAGGATCCCCAAATCCAGGTGTGAAAAACTTGTTGCATCTTTCCCAAAAAGACTCATGGCTGTATTAAATCAAAAGGGTGCTTCTACTAAATACTGAGCAAAGGGTCTGAATACTTAGGACCATGTGATATTTCAGTTTTTCTTTTTTAATAAATCTGCAAAAATGTCAACAATTCTGTGTTTTTCTGTCAATATAAGGTGCTGTGTGTACATTGAGGGAAAAAAAATGAACTATTTTTCTGCTGGAGGTCCTGGACATCTTGTTTAGACACATGGCATCATGGATTCTATTAAATACCAACATATAAAAAATCAATAAGTGACTGACCCTGTTAGAAATCTTATAATGGGCCATGTTTGGATCTTCCAACCGGATAATAATCCAAACACAAACCTCAAAAACAACACAAAAATGGGTCACTGAGCACAAAACTAAGCTTCTGCTATGGCCATTCCCGTCCTCTGACCTGAACCCTATAGAAAATGAGTGAGGTGAACTGAAGAGGAGAAGCACCAACATGGAGCTGTGAATCTGAAGGATCTGGAGAGATTCTGTATGAAGGAATGGTCTCTGATCTCTTATCAGGTGTTCTCCAAACTCTTCAGGCATTATAGGAGAAAACTCAGAGCTGCTACCCTGGGAAAAGGACATTGCAATAATTGGGTTCCAATAATTGTGGCCAACATGAACTAGAGAAAGTATTTCTTACACAATGAGATTTCCCCCCATTTTCAATTGTTTTACATCAATGATAGGTTGGAATTTTGTGAATTTTTGGAAAAAAAGATAAAAAGGATAAACAATGCAGATTTATTTTCACAGCCGCATTTGCTCATATTTATCAAGGGTGCCAATATTAATGGAGGGCACTGTATGTATATTTATGTGTATAAATATATATATATATTTTATTCATTACAGCAAGGTGGTCTTTCTGCTGGACCTTAGGCCTGTCGCACCTCCTACGGTGCCTGTGGTGGACTGTGCATGGCAGGGGCATCCTCTTCCCTGAGGCAGGCCTAAACCTGACCGCATACCACATGGTTTTGCTGCAGGGTCTTCAGCTGGAGACCACCGCTCATTGACGTTTCGCCCCTTAACCCAGAACGTCTCCTGGTGGCGGGGCAGTGAACAGGGACGTCTCCCTGACACCCCCTGCAGCAAAATCTAATTAGGTGTTACACCCCAAGCCTTGTCTCGTCGTTTCAGCCAGAGCCAGTGGCTTGCTTTCTCCGCTTCCTCAGAGAGCTCTTTGGTGGATCTGCTCATTGTGGCTCCCCGTAGTCCCAGGTCCTTGAGCAGGCATGATGCTGATCTGCCCACAAAGCCTCTGGCTCCCACCTCCACCGGGTACAGCCTAACACTCCATCCACTTTCTCTGCACTCCGCAACCAGGTCTGCATACTTCGCCTTCTTTCTCTTGTAGGCAGCTTCCAGTCCCTCCTCCCATGGCACTGTCAGCTCGATCAGTATCACTGACTTCACAGCTGCAGACCACAGCACCATGTCTGGTCTTAAGATGGTGCTGCATATCTCCTGTGGGAACTGGAGCTGCCTTCCCAGGTCTACTTCCATCTTCCACGCCGCCCCTGGTGTTAATAGCTTGGCGGGTGGTCTCTTGCTGGTATGCATTGCAGGTTGCCCCTGCCTGAGGAAGTGGATCCTGCATCGGCTCTCTAATAGAATCTGGTTGTTTGCCTCCTGCCAACTTTTCTCCAGCACCTCTTCCAGCTTCCTGAGCACTTGGTCATGCCGCCATCTGAGCCGACCCTGTGTCAGTGCTGTTTTGCAGCCCGACAGAACATGCTGGAGTAAGGCATGGATGGTCCCGCAGAGGTCACAGGATTGCTCTGTTCCAAGCCATTGGTGGAGGTTTTTAGGGCTCGGGAGGGTGTCGTATGTTGCCCTAATGAGGAAACTGAGCCGAGCCTGTGGCAGTTTCCAGAACTCTGCCCAGCTGATTGCTCGGCTCGCGACACCCTCCCAAGTTGTCCACCGCCCCTGCTGCCCCTGTGCCACAGACCTCACCCTGAGCTCCTCCTGCTCAATCCTGGTGACCTCTGCAACAACAAGGTCCTTCCTCTCCTTCCTGCTTGCCTTGGACCATAGGATGGGTGGCTCGCTCCATCCGAGGCCTGCCCGCCCTATCTGGACCATGCCCACGATTTGTTGATGTTGCAATCTTCCCATCACCTTCTGCACCTCCTCCTTAGCCCTCCATTTCCTTCCAGTCTCGACTCTGGCATCTGCATCAGCCACTGCCCTGTCGGAGGAGTCCCTGAATTCCATCACCAGCCTTGCCTTCTCCTGCCTATAGCCCAAGGTGATGGATTTCAGGGGTAGCTGGAGTGAGTTCCATCCATACAGACCAGCAGCTGAGAAGCACCGTGGTAGGCCGAGCCATTTGCGGATGAAGGAGTTGGCTTTTGCCTCCATCCGACTTACTGCTGATGAGGTGACTTCGCACAGCTTCAGAGGCCACATCACCCTTGGGTACAAGGTGAAGTGATAACACCACACCTTGTACTTTCCAGGTAGCTGGCTTGCGTCGATCTTGGACAGGCCTTCTGACAGCTGCCGAAGGATGATTTTCCCCATATCCTTGTTAGAGAGACCAGATGTATAAAGTCTTCCCAGGCTTCGGATGGGCTGATCCACGATGCGGGGGATGTCTTCTCCGCTGATGGTGAAGGTGACTCTATCATTCCTCTCCCCCTTTCATAATGAGAGGCTCCTTGACTTCTGTGGCTTAAACTTCATCCTGGCCCAGGTAATCAGCTCATCCAGTCTCTTAAGCAGCCTGGATGTGCATGGGGCAGTTCGTAGCAGGCAGGTGATGTCGTCCATATAGCTCCTTAGGGGCGGGAGCCTCTGACCCGCAGGCAGCCGGACCCCACCCACCACCTGCCTTGCCCCGATCAGGATGACCTCAAACGCTGCCACGAAGAGGATGGGGGAAATGGAGCATCCCATTGCGATCCCTACTTCCAGTTGTTGCCAGCCAGTGGTGACTTTCTTCAGTGCAAAGCACATGTGCACAGTAGTTCATGATCATGTTCCTGATGTTGTCTGGGATGTAGAAGAATTCCAAAGCGTTGGCTATGAGCAGGTGTGGCACTGACCCATAGGCATTGGCTAGGTCTAGCAATATGACGTGCAGATCTTTCTTCTCCCTCTTAGTGGTCTGGATCTGTTCCCAAATCATGGAAGCATGCTCTACACAGCCAGGGAAACCTGGAATCCCGGCTTTCTGACAGCTGGTATTGATGTAGTTGTTCTCCGTGAGGTAGGTGGTCATTCTTCTTGCCATCACAGAGAAGAAGATTTTCCCCTCCACATTCAGTAGAGCTATGCTCCTGAACTGCTCAATGGTCTTGGCGTTCTGTTGTTTGGGAACAGAAACTGCCACTGCCCTCTGCCACTCAGATGGTATGGTCTGCTTAGTCCAGGTGATTCTCATCAGGGTCCATAGCAGCTTCAGCACTTCTGGGCTGCTCTTATACAGCTTGTACGGTATTCCGTTCGGGCCTGGTGCTGAAGCAGATCTTGCCCGCTGGATCACCTGCCTGACCTCATTGAACTTTGGTGGTGATGCGTCAAACAGGGCTGATGGTTCTGAGGGTCTAGGCACATACCCTGGTGAGTCTAGGGGTGTATTCCTTGCTGGGTCACTGTACTGAGTGCGGATGTGCTCCTGCTGTTCTTCTTTGGAGACATCCAGGATTCCACGTGTCTTCTCCTCAAGGAGCCCGCGTGCATACCGGAATGGATTCCTGAAGAAACTTGATCTTTCCTTCTCCTTCCTTTTTCTCTGTATTCTGATGCATTCTGCCCTCCGGAGGTTAGTAAGGCGTCTTCTGATCTCATCCCAGAGAGCTTTCAGGCCCTCCTTCTCAGACTCCTCTGCCTTCCTCCAACGCTTGCGGAGCTGCCTTCTGCTTGCCACCAGGTCATCGATCTCTTTCTCCCTCCTGCCTTTTGATCTTATTAAGGCTTCTCTGATGGTCACCTCGCCATACCTGTTGCTGCAATCTTCATACTGGATTTCCCCAAACATGTTTAGCTTGGCTACCACTGACCCGCACAGAGCTTTTTGCAGCAGCCCGCTCAGATGTTTGTCCAGCTTTCTCCACTCCTCAGCCTCGTTGGCCTTTGGCCACTTGATCTTGTTCCTTCGGAGTGAGTTCTTCAGGTTCCTGGCCCTTTGGTTCGACTCCGTTCTTAGGGGTGCTACTGAGTTCACCTCTTGGGGTTCATCAGCATCCCTTTCTTCCTCCTCCTGCTCTGCCTCTGCAACAATGGGCCCATTGGCACTGTGGTTGTCAACCCCGGCCTTGGATCCCATTTGTCTGACCTGCCCATACCGGGGCAGTGCAAGGTTGCATCAGGCTACCACCACCACACTTCTTCTTTCCCATGTGGATGTGAAGTCCCCTCAAAGTTGTTGTTTTTTCCCAGCCACACCCACACTTCCTTGGGATCTTCTCTTTTGCCGATATCCTTGCGTCCTTTACCATGTAGTCCGTCCTTGTTGGCCCTTCTTTCATCCCGCCTCTCGGAGGGCCTTCGGGTTGTTTTCTTTGTTTCTTCTTCGTAGTAAGCTTTGGGTGTCTTCCTCTTGGAAAACTAGAGGATAGGGTTACTAGCCCGCCTCTCCCGGTGCAGTCTATCCTGGTGCCACCAGTCTCTCCTGGTTGTCCTCCAGTCTTCCCTGGACTCCAACTGCTCTATTCACAGTAGCCACTGTCTCCAGAAATGCATTATTCATTACAGCGAGGTGGTCTTTCTGCTGGACCTTAGGCCTGTCACACCTCCTACGGTGCCTGTGGTGGACTGTGCATGGCAGGGGCATCCTCTTCCCTGAGGCAGGCCTAAACCTAACCGCATACCACATGGTTTTGCTGCAGGGTCTTCAGCTGGAGACCACCGCTCATTGACGTTTCGCGGGGCAGTGAACAGGGACGTCTCCCTGACACCACCTGCAGCAAAATCTAATTAGGTGTTACTCCCCAAGCCTTGTCTCGTCGTTTCAGCCAGAGCCAGTGGCTTGCTTTCTCCACTTCCTCAGAGAGCTCTTTGGTGGATCTGCTCAGTGTGGCTCCCGTAGTCCCAGGTCCTTGAGCAGGCATGATGCTGATCTGCCCACAAAGCCTCTGGCTCCCACCTCCACCGGGTACAGCCTCACACTCCATCCACTTTCTCTGCACTCCGCAACCAGGTCTGCATACTTCGCCTTCTTTCTCTCGTAGGCAGCTTCCAGTCCCTCCTCCCATGGCACTGTCAGCTCGATCAGTATCACTGACTTCACAGCTGCAGACCACAGCACCATGTACATATACATATACATATACACATACACATACACACACACACACACACACACACACACACACACACACACATATACATGCATACATGTATACACACACACGTGGTCAGAATTGTTGGTACCCTTGGTGAATATGATCAAAGGAGGCTCTGAAAATAAACCTGCATTATTAATCCTTTTGATCTTTTTTTTTTTTTTTAATCACAAATCTAGCCTTTCATTGAACTAAAACAATTGAAAATGGGGGAAAATCTCATTATGAAATAAATGTTTTTCTCAAATACACGTTGGACACAAGTACAAGTAAAATATCTCTGAAGTATATTTCCATTCATATTTACAATTTTGAGCACTCCAGTGGGATTATGAACATGAAATGATCCAGCCATGGCTTCCTGTTTCACAGAAATATAAATTGGAGGGAAAACAAAGTCCAAATTCCCTTAATCACCCATCACAATGAGAAAAAACAAAGAATATATTTCTGATGTGCAGCAAAAGATAATTGAGCTTCACAAATTAGTGAAGTGGCTTTAAGAAAAGAGCTAGAGCAGTGAATATTCCCATTTGCACCATCAGGGCAATAATTAAGAATTTCCAATCAACAGAAAATGTTACGAAAGTGCCTGGAAGAGGTTGTGTGTCTATATCGTCCTAATGCATGTAGGGATGCAGCGATTAACCGGTTTTACTATTAACCGCGCTTTAAAACGTCACGGTTAATTAATCGTAAAGGCTCTGCTACACCGAGTGTTTCTGTTGCACGGAACGGAACTGTTGCAACTTGCGCAAAATGAAGACAAAGTTACACTAGCGGTGCACCAGCTTAAAATGACGAGCTTATCAGAGACACGGAGGCTACTACGCACACTAGATTAACTATGACAGAGGAACCAAACAGCGATCCTTTATTTCCACCAGAGAATGTCTGAAGTCGATAGTGTGGGACCATTTTGTACACCAAGAATGACCAGGGCATCATTTAAATATTGCCGTAAAAATTGCTGTTAAAGAGTATACATGAGGGATAATGCACGGTTAGCCAACCTGTTCTTGCTGTACAATAAACGATTTTAATGCACGACGTGAAGGCAAGGACCACCTGACGTGAAGTTCGTTAGCTCTAGCATTCTGCCTGCATCAGACGATGAAATAGTACGGAGCGAGAGAGAGAGAGAGAGAGAGTTGCGTGTGTGAATTAGCCTACCTGCATCTGCGCGTCACTACAAACAATGAAGATTTGAATTTAGTTATTTAACCAGTCATATTACCGCCTCTTTGCTGATTAATATAATGTAGATCCAGTGTCTAAGCTATTTTATTAATGAAAGTCGCTGGGCAGCGTTGACAAGTTTCTGTCCTCCTAAATGTTTGTGTGGGCTGCTCGATCTCAATCTCACAAACCAAAATAATAGACATGATTTTCTCAGGCCATTTGTAAAATCAGATGAATAAAGATTATTAAAATTAATAAGTATGGATGACAGTTGATTACAATAATAGTTTAGTTTATTCCCCTCATTGGTAACAGTGTCCTCTGTGGGATAAATAAAGTTATTAATATTAGACTAATATTAATACTTAATTAACATTGTGATTTATCATCCCTGTTATAGTATTATTCATAAGTAAAAATCACCATCTTTCCAAGTTCTGTACCTCAGGTCCAAAAGAAATGTAGAAAGAATATACAAAATGAAAACACCAAATACATTTGTGATCTATTTCCATTTGTTATATTCAAAAGGGAAATACTGACATGGATGTTTACAGAGCAGATGTCACCTTTTTAATTCCAATAGGAGCGATGGACTTTTTTTTCTTTAGTATTATATTTTGTGCTGTATTATTGGTTACTGTTATTTATGTTTCAAAAGGCATCAATAAATAACACTTAATATCTTAAGTGTTTGTGATTTTATGTTGTGAAATGAATAAATGCATAATAATCGTAATAATCGTGAAACCGTGATTATTCCTCAGACTATAATCGTACCAACAAAATCTATAATCGTTGCATCCCTAAATGCATGGTGAGAAGGAGAGTTTGAGTGGCTAAAGACGCTTCAAGGACCACAGCTGGAGAATTGCAGAAAATAGTTGAGTCTCGGGGTCAGAAAACCTTTAAAAAAATAAATTGTCAAACAGCCCCTACATCACCACATGTTATTTGGGAGGGTTTCAAGATAAATTCTCCTAGCTCATCCAAAAACAAACTCCACCATATTCACTTATCAGACACGACTGCAACTTCAAATGGGACTGGCTTCTATGGTCAGATGAAATTAAAAAATTAGCTTTTTAGCAGCAAACACTCAAGATGGGTTTGGTGCACACAGTAATAAAAAAGTACTGATTGCACAGCTTGTCATATATGTATGTAGGGGAGGCCCCGAGGAAAAAAGGTTGGGAACCACTGGTTTAAATTATTCCATTTTCTTTGCATGAAACATTAAAGTTTCAGTACAGAATAGCTCTTTTGGCATTATTCTGAACATTACATAAACATTTATTTTTATGCGTCATTCTTGGGAGCACAAGTCACATCTATTTGGCAACATTCTTGTCACGGCCTTCACATAAAAATCAGTCTATAGAGCTCCGGACATCACGTGACCCATTCTGTTTACACCACCATGCTGTCAGGCAGGGACAGCCGGGAGCGAATATGAAATGAATGGTGCCAGTATGAGTTTCAAGGCAACGGAGTACACTGTGCACTTTAATTCAAAAGTCATAGACCTGTACATAGCAAAACTTAATAGATTAAACATAACAGATCCCTGTAATGCCCTCGGGGTGCTTTTAACGTGTTTCAATAACGGAAGGGATAGCTTTCCTGACCTGCAGTATCCTGATATCTAAACTACCTCATCAACTTTCCCTCGTCCTACTCCGGAGACTCTTCAAAAGCCTGGAGGGGTACAAATGGACGCAACCTAATTTTGTGATGAATATTCAACTTTGGAGTCTTAACTTACCCTGTCAGATTTTGCCACCTCTTATTAAAACAGTAGGTAGTACAATTCGACAACGGAAAATGCTACCTGTAAAATGATGGTTTATTAACATCTACACCTACCCCAACCCTAATCCTACACTTACAGTAATGTAGATACATTAAATGTTGTTGTTGGCTAAAACCTGCTTTGTCATTATTGGAAGGGTAAATTAACTGTGTTGTTAGCTAACGTAATCTACTCTAGCTGTCCTTGTAGGTAGCCAGCATAGCTACATCACTGTGAGTACAGTAGACATCATAAATGTCATGAAATCTTAACCCGTTTAATCCCAATATTTTCCCAGACATGAAAATATCCAAATGAGGTATCATTAGTTGTGTTGGTTAGAATTTTAGCTTTATTTGTTAGCGTTTTATTGCAGTGAACCATTTTCGTTGTCTATCAGGATCCTTAGGGATACGATAAAATGATTTCCCCTTTGCTTTCCCCCGCCTGTTGTGGCATCCTGGCGCACAACAGCTGTTTAAATAGTAAGGTTTGTAAGGTCTAAACAGTCTGGTTTTAAAATATTGTTCAATCACTGTCGATAGCAAGTCTATGGCCGCTCTGGCGCTCTCCTGATTGCCTGCCAAAATGGGGGAGTTTAGATTGCGTGACATCAACCTCCGGAGCTCTATAGGCTTTCATATACGACGTAGGAAGTGAGGGAAAGGTTTTCTTTTTTTTTTTATTATATGAAAATTCTTACATATAGCCCCTTTAAATTGTAACATTCACATGACAAAAATTTGAATGTAGCCTTTGTAAAGATATAATGCTAAACAAGAGATGAAGTGACTAGTTGCAAAAATATAAAGCAAAACAAAAAATGAAGTGACTAATACTTCCGGTTTCTACTAGCAGCAGTATTATTTAGTCAGCTAGTCTCGAGCCTCCCTAGTCTAGATTGGTGACAAAGTAAAGCATTTTAGCAAAAAACAGCATGAAAAATTAGAGGTTTGAATACTTGTGCAAAGCATTGTAAGAATGGTCTTTTTTTGCTTGTATATTCTGGTTACAAGTAAATGAGATTGTTTTAAAATTCTTGGGTTACAGGAATAGTGTATTTTGCCAGTGCATTTGGTAGGGGTGCTCCGATCAGGATTTTTGAGGCCGATCATCGATTGCGATCACAGAAAGCAGTATCTGCCGATCCGATCACCGATACCGATCTTTTTAAAGCCTTCTTTTTATTATGTAGAATTATTTATAGTGATACTCCAATCAGGAATTTTAGACATTTATTCAGGGCCTGAATTTCATTTCTGAGAATGAATTTCCCCCTTAGGTGACACTTGTGAGAGGGGTTTTTTTAATTTGAGGGGTGGAGGGGGAATTTTTTAGACATTTTTCAAAAATATATTTATATCTCACCTAAATGTTTGATCATGCAGTGCATTTTTATTTTTACAATCGTGCAATAGCTTACACACAGCACAAGCTTGATTTTGTGAGCTGTACATGAGGTGGCCTTTTATGCCAGGTTCACACACAGGCCTATTTCGTTTGCAGTGTGTATGCAGTCCATGTGTGGTACATAAGCAGTGCAGAAGCAGCACTGACTGTGCTTTCACACAGGAGTCTGCAACTGATCTGTGGCTGTTTACCACAAACACAACATTTATCCATTATTTTGATTTCAAATCTGTAATGAATTAATCATTTACATTGTTTAATTTAGCTCTTTTGTTTAAGCTTTATTGTAGCTTTAGGGAATTTTACGATTTGATATCGATATGATCAATTGGTATTAATCAAAACGTCCAACTTATAACTTATTTAACAATCGTCCAGCGAGTTGCTAAATTTAAGTATATCTGATAAATTCTGTTTATTCTCGTGGCCACGAGAATACAGAATTATTTAAATAACCGTATGACAGTTATTAGCATAGGTAACGTGATCTGAGCAGAGTTTGATTTGAATATTACACACAGAACACAGAACACTTCTCTATAAATCAAACAAGAGTTTATTTGCTATCTTACTACAATACATGAACTAAGCTAAATAACATAAAACAAAATACATACACACACACATACACACAGGCAATGAATTTAATTGAGAATGATTACAATCTAGCACTGTTCTATTTCTACACGATTTGACTCGTGTCGATCATCAAATGGAGAACTCTCTTAATATTACTTTAGAGATAGATACGACACGATTCAGCAGAATAAAGGTTTTGTTTGGGTTACTTGCTTTTACGTTGAAATGACGCTGATCTGTCCTTCGTTTCCCGGATGTTGGAAACCCCGCGTGTAATTGTTGTTGCGTCACTCTTGGGGATGCCCCTCTGTTGGTTTGACTGGTTGCTCTGGGGTTGTTCGATGCTTGAAGTTCCTTTCGCGTAGCTTCAGACTTTCAAGAGTTTCTTCAGAGTTTTGACGAAGTGTTGGTTCAGTCTTCAAAACTCGGCCAGATGTTATGGCTGCGAGCTTTTTGGAGTAGCCCCAGTTTCAAAGAAGCGCGCGATTTCCGAGCAGAACAGAGAGAGAGAGAGAGAGCTGGGATCCGCTTTTTAAAAGGGACTGACGTCAGAGGCCTTCCGTTCAACCCCCAGAGGCTTCCACCAACCAGATTGTCCCTCTGTACGGAGGTCCACCTACACGGCTCATTTAACATTGCAGTAAATTTATCTGCTTAGTTATTTCGTCACATGAAGAAAATATCTTTTAACAAGTTCTAATCACACATTATTATACTCAATATTAACTTCCCATGCACACCAAATTCTTGCATTTGTCCTGACCATTAATATGAAACCAAATATAAGGTATGTGACATACATTAATAGCTTTCATGCTAAAACTAACTAAAAAGGGTTCTATTTAAAGATTAGAAACAACACATCATGTATATGACGCTAGAAGTGTAGTTCTCACTTTACGGGAGAAAATTATACCTCAAAAGATTATAAAAACATACCATTGATTACAATGACACAGTCAGCTTATAAATGACATAAAATACACATTGATATATTTTGTAAAATATATTGTATATATTGCTTTTGATAACAGCAACAGGTATTAATTGTCTTTTGGAACACTTTATAAAAGTTTGAGTCTTTGTTCGGTTAAAGAAATGAAAGGCACATATCCTTGCCATGTCCTGGGAGGATGGGAGGTCATAAAGTCACTTTGGGGCAGTGTCTGTAGAACCTCAACACTCGGACTATTCGTAAAACAGTCTTTGTTCTTGATACCATCATTGAGTTACTGCTTTAAGGATCATAGGATCCATAAAGTTTGTCGTTTTGACCATTGCCAGATGTTTACCTCAAAGCTCTCCTATTTTGAGAGGTTTCTTTTAGATGATAACCCGAAGGCATGGCAGGAAATTGGCCAGCCAGTTGGGTGAGGTGCTCTTCCTCTGTCGATTTTATGACTTGCAGATAGAGACGAAAGTTTCTTTAAGCCTGAGGAATTTTGTGGTTGCACTTAGTATGTGTGTGTGTGTTCTTTCCTCCACACAGGTCCTACACATCCCCCTTTTGCTCGGTGAGGTTCCCATTGCGAACGTCGGCGGGCACTGGAACAAGAAGCAGGGAGAACAGGCACACACACAAGACACAAACAACATCTCCATCACTGACTGAATCCTGGTGTAGGGTAATTTGGGAAAGAACAGGTTAGGAACTTGAGAAGATGTAGGGGTGCATTCTTTAGGATTACTGGCAATTGAGTCATTCCGATTGGTTTAATTGTCAGGGGTTCGACGAGGCGGTGGTTCAGGTTCTTGGTCGGTTTTATCACGTCGGAAAATACGTGAGACGCCTGACGTGCATTTGTTGAAAGACTCTTGAACGGCGTTCACTCGCTTGTGTAGGAGGAAGGCCAGTGTCAATGTCACAACGTACCCTACAATAGTAGAGATGCAAAGCGCTGTGTCAGCGGCAGACCAAGACCGAATAATAGGCGCGCCAGCGGGCGGAAGGCGAGCGATGGCTTCTAAAGCTGTATCAACAGGAGTCAAGTCAATAAGTTGCGTTCCTTCCTCCTTGATCCTTTCTTCCAATTCTGGATCGAGGACGAAGGAGTGCTGTTTGAAGAAGGGCGAGATTTCGATTTCAGCCTGATACTCGTCGTCGGTAAGGTGATACGATGCTAACTCGTCGATATGGAGGATCGAGCCCTTAGGGACAGTGATCCATAAAGTTTGGTTGGGCAAGGTAATGCGTGTGGCTGTGTCGTGTTGATCGTATGTGAGGGTAGCTGTTCGTGCCGGGGTGTTGACCAGCCATCGGTTTCCGATGATTTCGGCCTGCGTTACCTCAACTTGAGAACGTGGTGTCGCTTCGGCGGGGCAGCTAATGTCGTGTCTAATGGATTCTAGGCCGCAGATGCCCTCAGTATTATCGCGTACGAAAGGTTTACTCGGGCAAAGGAAGTGAATGTCCTTCGTGCGCGTACACATCCTCAGGTTTGGGACCAAGTACAACTGTTCGTTGCTATCGTGATACGCAACGACTTCAGGAGTGTGGATTTTGACATAGGTGTTCCCTTGCCAAAATCCCACATTCACAACGTCTTTGAGCCGGTAAATGTTATTTGAATCGATAATGGGCAAACTGAGGAGAAAGGCCAAGTCATCTGCTTCCGGGTCTACGTACAAGGGAATAGCGATACCCAGGGAAAAGGCGAGATGGGTTTGGATGGGACTAGCATGGCCCGCGGTGGCCGAAGTTAGGATATTTTGGACAAGGTCCAAGTAGTGTGCAATCCTATCCATGGCTAAGTTATCAATCGAGGAACTTACTCGATAGCATGTCGTTCATGATTTGGCGGGTCGCCTCGATCGGTTGATAACGGTTCTCACAACGAGTAACAACGACTTTATTGAAGGGAGTCAATCTTAATTTTGGGACCTGGATTTAAATAATTGGTAAAGGGAGTTCCCTGATGAGGGGACTAGAGGGGAGAGGAAATTATAATGAAAGAGGAAGAAGAAAAAAACAACAAAAACAAAACAAAGAGAGACACAGGTGAAAGGAAACAACAAAACGAGAAACGGCGGCACAAGGACACCGAATGAGGTTAGGCAGCAAACGAGTGTCACATGTGTGAAATAACTCCTCTCTACTAGAGGTTGACTCTAGCAGTGCAGCTGAGGAGAGAGTGTAAGTGTTGTGTTTCAACAAGGTCGCTATATGTTTTCCTAACAACGGAAATTATGTTAGTGTGGTGTAGAGCATATGATTGTCGGTCTGTGTCAGTGGGTTTGATCTTCCCCCTTTTCCAGTCGGCTGGAGCTCTGGTGCCTCTTTATCTGGTTTCGATGGACCCATCGAAGGACTGGCTCGCTGCGCCCTTGTCCGATTTTGATTCGGTAGGCGACAGGTGAGAGCTTGTCTACAATCGCGTGGGGTCCTGTCCAGTGAGGTAGGAACTTCTTTGACAGGCGATGGGGAGTGTTCTGCCTTGGTCGGGCGAAGCTGTAGTACCACACTTTGTCTCCGACATTAAACTCATGGTGAGAGGCCTTTTGGTCGTAGTAGGCTTTACGACCTTCCGCGCTTCGTTGTAGTTGCTGTTGAGCGAAGGCGAAAGTCGTTCTCAGGTGCTGATGCAACTCTTCCAGGTATTGGTGAGTGGTATAGGCAGTGACGAGGTTCAGGTCACCAGGTTGGTACAGCAGGTGTAGCGGTAGCGTCATATTTCTCCCTGTCATCAGTGTGAACGGGGGTGAACTAAAGCGTAGTTTTCGATGAACTGACGTGAATAATTGCACACTCCCAGAAAGCTTCACAGCTCAGAGATGTTAGTCGGCGGCTTTATGCTTTGGATTGCTTGGGTGCGGTTAGACTGTGGCTCAATGCCGTTTCTTCCGACAAGCAATCCGACATAGTTTACCTTGGTTTTGCACCACTGTCCTTTGTGAAGGGCGATCTTGGCTCCTGCCGTTGTCAGCTGATTTAGGACGTGATTGATCTCATTGAGGTGGTCTTCCACACTTGAGCTTTTCATCAAAACGTCATCTACATAGACAAGGTTGCCTCTGGCTCTGGCGTCAGGGCATGCTTTGTTCAGGAAGATGTTGAATTCTGCTGGTGAGTTGGCATAGCCGAAGGGACACCGTGTGAAGGTGTACTGTCGATTGCCAAAGGTGAATGCCAGCTTGTGTTGGTCATCGGGATGGACAGGGATTGTCCAGAACCCGGAGGCGACGTCCAGTGTGGAAAGGATCGTCGAGCCTTTGATTTTTGGAATTTCTTGATCCAACTGGGTCATAGGCCATCGTGACAATGGTACTTGCTGATTCAACTTGCGATAGTCGATGGTGGGCCGCCATTTGCCGTTTGGTTTTAGGACTGGCCATATCGGGGCAGAGTATGTGCTGTTACAGGGCCGGATGACCCCCTTTTCCAGCATGGAGTCAACAATCTCTTGCACTGGCTCGTATGACGCTATTGGAATCTTGTACTGCCGCACAAATGTGGGTGGCGCATTTGGGTTTGTCGGGATGCGCACAGTGTGGATGTTTGTCAGTCCACAATCCAGGGAATCCTTTGCGAAGGAGTCCTTGTATTTGTGCAGAACCTCTTTGAGTCCTTGGCGATCCGCTTCATTGTGGAGGGCATCTGCCTCTCTCAGGATCTGTTGAACTTGTGCGTTGAACCCGGCGTAGGGTTCTTCCGCAGTGAGGTCATTTGAGGGGCTTTGGGCCCCGATGGTCACCTGTGTAGGTGATTCTGTCGCAGGCTGTGTTGAGACAGCATAGACAGCGAGATGAGTGTCATCTGTTAGTTCTGACCGGCAGACGCTTTCTCTGGACACCAGCAGAATGGATGTGATGGCAATCACTTCATGGGGTTTTGTGAAAGTTACGGTGTCGTCGTAGTCGTCTGACATTAGCTGTGTGGGTATAGGGCCTATGACAGGTACCATCAGTTCAAAGTCGTGGAACGCCTGGCTGATGAGCCATCCCAGGTGATTGGCTTTAGGAACGTGGATGTCTTGGGCCGTACAGTTGTTGAACAACACATACACAGCACGAGATGACACTTCAATGAGAGGTGTGGCTTCCAGAGTCAGTCCGAGTTTTAGGCAGGTCCTGGAAGGTTGGAAGAAGCCTAGCTTACTGTTGAGCATTTGGACAGGTCGCATGTTGAAGCGGACGCTGACACTCTTGCTGTAGGCAGGTATTGTGGCTTCTTGCTCCGTGATCATAGCACATGCGTCTGGCATGGTTTGACCGGATTGGAGATTCTTGAGGTTGACTGACGTTGTCAGTTGGTGTGACAGGGGAGCCCATATGATGTCGTTTACGGTATCAATGCAAGCATTGAGCCGGACCAGGATATCCGCTCCAATGTAGATGTCATGCGGCAGGTCTGAGACAAAGAGGAAGTAGTGATTTAGCTGTCTGTTGTTCCATCGTATGTCCAGAGCGCAGATGATCTTGGAGGTGGCCATGGTTGTCGACCAGGGACTGAGAGGGAAGCGGCTGTGCTTAGTGACATGTGGTAGATACTGATGTCTTTGCTTCAATGTTTTGAATAGCTTCAGGCTGATGGCTGAGTTCTCTGCCCACAGGGCTAGTGCCGTGTCGGACACTGATGTGCCTTGGACATCTATTGCAGTCATGATTCGAAGGGGGCCTGCGTTTGATTCAGGCTCCTGCAGTGAGCAGAGGAGAGGGTCCTTGTCCTTGCTGTTTGTGCTTGGTCCAGATCCTGGCTTTGCTACTGCATCGTCGATCAGTGACTTAGGGACGGTGTCGGTGACTTGACACTGCGACTCGTTGGAGTCTAACGCCTGGCAAGGCAGAGGTTCACGGACTTGTGTCCACATCTTTAGGTGCTTGAAGTCTATTAGAGGTTCGAAGCGATTAAGCAGATCTTTCCCAATGAGGAGTGGATACGTTTTAAGTGGTGAAACGTATACGGGATGGACGAGGTCCATCGATCCCACCGTTAGGTGAATTGGGGCCACATGTTTTAGTTGTAGGCCCGTGTGGGAGTATGCTTGAAGGTTTAGTTCACACTTTTGGAGTTTGAGGATTCTGTTAGTCCTCTTTGATCTTTCTTGGATTTCCTCCAGGAGTTCGGTAGACATTAGAGTAATGTCGGCTCCCGTATCGAGGAGGGCTTCGACTCTGTGTCGTTCGATGATGATGGAGAGGTAGAATTTTCTGGCTATACCTTTCTCAATGAGATCGCCTAGGAGTTGAGGGATTGGAGTTTGGGAGGAAACAGTTAGGATATCAGGGCTGATGTGGCATTCTTTGGAGGAGTGGCAGATGACCAAGACAGCACTTTCAGGAACTTGAGGGGTTTCGTCAGCAGGTGTTTGTTGGACGCTGCTGTAATTTGGAGCATTAGGTGTTGAGTTAGTGTCTAACTCTGTTGCTGGGTTTTCAGGTGGGGTTTCGTGTCCATCTGAAGTTAGTGTGATTACGGTTCTCTGAGAGTGAGGTGAAGGAGTGCTGTTCTCCTTGGCTGGTTGTGTCAACTGGTCGCTGCCATCTCGTCCGGCCGCTAGTCAGGCTGAATCTGGTTTCTCTTTCTTTTCCCATTTCCGATCTTCCTCCTTCCGTTGGAAGAATTCTTTCATCATCATTTTCATCAGTTCTTGTGAGTCGAAACACGGTGGTGTCTCTTGTTCCTGTGTGGGTTCAGGTTGAGCTCGGTCAGCTTGGAATCTTTGCGAATTCTTTCGTCGATTCCTTGGGCTGGTTGCTCCAGGGTGAGTTTGTCGTCTTCCCTTGGAGTTTCCATTGGATTCCCATGAGTTTTTTCCTCTTGAGTTTCCAAATGAGCTTGGCTGGTTCCACAATCTCTCCCAATGACTTCCGTTAGGCCTTGACTGGTCCCATGTCTTTTCCCAGTGGCGTTCAGGTGAGCGTTGACGTCCACACGGTCCATCCCAGCGTTTGTACCTCTGTTGAGATCGGGTACCAGCATGGGAGTCTCGTTCTTTGTTGGACGAGGGTGCATTCCACTCCCTGGGTGGCGGCTTGGCATTGACTTGGCATTGAGCGCCCTCTTGCGCCAGCCCTTGACTTTGAGTGTTGAAGTCAAGAACGGCTGGGGTTCTGGCATTCTTTTCTGAGGCCATCTTTTGTTTGCCGTAGGCTTTCTGCGCCAAGTCCCGCAACTGCTGAGTATTCATTGTCCGTGGACATGCGAGAACGCCAAGATGGTGGCTTACGCCGGGATGAAGGTTTCGTAGGAAGAGAGTTTTAAAGTTCAGTTCATCCTCCATGTCAGGTTCGTTGCGAGTTCCAAAGTATGCCCATCTGAGTCGGCTGTAGTAGGCTTGAGGAGGTTCGTGACATCCTTGTCTCGTCTCCAGGGCAGCCACGAGGCCTTGTTCGGACTCAGGGTCGGAGAACTCTTTAATGAGGGCTTCTCGGAGCAGTTGGTAATCATTCTTTGTGTGAGCAGGCTGCCTGTCCAGGAAGCTGCGAACTTCAGAACTGGATGTCGTTCGAAGTAAATATAGTCTATCTTTGTCCGTAACGTTAGGTCGCATTTCCAGATGGAAATCGATATCTTGGAGATATGCTTGGACATTTTGGCTATTTGGCACGCTCGGGGTGAATTTGCCAATGTTCCTGGCGAGCTTGTCGAGGTCTTTTAGGTCCAAGCCGTGCGATGATCTGTGACTGGCTGCAGCAGATTCTTTTGGCTGAGGTAACGTGATGTAATGTTCTCCAGAGTGAGTTGGTGAATGTTTCAACACCACCCCCTCCATCTTTTTCTCACGTGTCAGTCCAGGAACCGGTGAACCAGTCCTGCTCGGCAGGGGTGAGGTCGATGCGCGTCGTGTCCTTGATGGCTCACGGCGCAGTTCGTAAGCATGCTTGAGTTCCTCTTGGAGACTGTCAGATTCCTCTTTGACGTAGTCAAGCTGTCGTGTTAGATGACTAACCTCGTTTCGTGACTCATCCAGGTGAGCTTCAAGGGCTTTGATTCTGCCGTTTTTATCTCTGAATTCGGCCTTTGCTTTCTCCAGAAGCTGTTCAGCATACTGTAGCTTTTTGGACCGATCATCGTAGTCTGCCTTGACCTGTTCCAATTCTTGGCTAGTAGCTGTTAGGGTTTCTTTTAGCCGGTTGATCTCCTCCTCAGTGCCTTGTTCCGCCTCATCCGACCCTTCCCGTCGTTCCTGAGCTTCAAGTTCCAGCTGCGCTATGCGTCGTTGTGTGCGTGTCAACTCCTGCTGGCGTTGTGCAGCGTGCTTGTCGCTCAACTTGAGGGTGGCGATGAGTGTGTGGCTTAAGGAGCCGGTGATCTTGGCTAATTCTTTGTGATTGTAGCTGTGACTTGGGTCTTGTGCCATGAGGCTTGTTATGTTGTCATCCAGCTGGTCTTGTGTCTGATGTTTTAGTGTTTCAGCAGCCTTAGGGAGGAGACTGTCTGTTGCAATGCTTAGCCACGTTTCCAAATCCTCCCAGTGACCGACATGTCCTGTTGTGTGAGACATGTTTGGGCGTGGTGAGTGGGATCTCGAACCGCGACTGACACAGACCTTGAAAAGAAAAACAAAACAAACAAAACAAACAAACCAAAACAGAACAAATCAACAAACAAGGGGTGTAGATGTGCAATATAGAATGTGTACTAGTTTTGACTGTGTAAAACAGGTGGGTGTGGTTCTCTGTGACTGTGATCCTCTGGGGCGTGCTTCTAATTTGTAGCCTCTGTGGGGGGAAAATTGAGCACACACACACAGGTAGCACAGCTAGAGAACAGGTAAAGAGAAGAAGAAGATTGCTTCTAATCAGGATTTGTAAATGACAATTTTTTTTTTTTGTAAGTCTGTGATTGCAATTGGTTTTCTCCGGTGTGAAGGAAAACAATAACAATGACAGCACTGGTCCCGTTAATGACAAAATTGACACCACAAGCTAATTAGAGTGTTCGCGTGCTTGAAGTTTTCCGGCGCCTTTCTTCTGTGGACCTGCTTTAACCTGGTGGGGTAGGATTTCACAAAAGAGGAAGGTAAATGGAAAACAATTTTGACATGTTCTCAAGTTCCACAAATACCTGTTTTGATTGCTAAAGTTCTCCACTTGTGATCTTCACACAGGCAAAAATCTCAGCAACAGCAGCAGTAGTCAAATTAGAAGATAGCAGCAGGAAGAAGAGAGAGAAAGATGAGAGTAGGATTTAGGATTAGTAACACAGGTGGCAGCGCGGAGGCGCTGTTGAGTCGATGCACCTCGTGGTTTTGCTTTGCTAATTTTAGTAGGATAAACACACTGGCCACAAGTGTTAAGGAAACCTTAATTTTTTCTTTCTTTTGGAGGTTTGCTTACTTAGAAGGGTTTTCCTAATTAGAAAATGATTATACTCTAGGCTTTGTGATGAATGTAAATTGCTCCAGTGGTGTTCAGCAGCAAAGCCCACCGCCCGAGCGCACAAGGTGAGCTCCTGTAAGGGTTTTGCCGAACACTCCGCCCCCACCGTACTGCTGTGAGCCTCTCAGACAGCTGTGGCTTTTGGCACAACCGGGCTGGGACTCGGGTGAGTTATGTCAAACGACTGCTGGCCTGAAGAGGGGCGGGGCTAGGTCCCGGTGTCTATCCGTCAGTGCGAACCCGAAGTTCGACGTACTTCATCAATAGATTAGCCGGAATGGTATATCCGCACCTTCGCCCAGTCAGCCGTTGACTCCTCCTCCGATACCCGATTGCTAGCCTGCTGCGGGCCGTCACTTTGCAACACTAGGACGGAAATATTCGGGTTTCCCCTCCAGCCTGCACCAGGTACAGTCAGAACGGGTGACTCCGCTTGCTGTAACTCACACTGAAGGCAATTTCACTTCACTAACCAAGCACTAGGGGGAGCCCTATCTCCTATCAGGCCTAAGAAAAGTGAAACCTATAAAAGTTAATTTAATAACAGACGGAGAGAGACCAAACAGGTTGGAACCAAAACTCAGTTGCAACTGAAATTAGAATTTCAAATTAGAAATGGTAGTTACTAATTCCAATTTTATGATGTTATTATCATTTAAATTTGATAGGCTTGATTAGGATTAAATTAATCAATAGGGTATCCTTGAGGTAGGATCCTTATTAGCCAATGCTGGAATTAAAATTTCAGAGCAATGATTTATAGTTAAAAATCTAACTTGACGATGTTTGTCATTAATATTAGAAGACACCTGTGATTATAATAATCCTTAAGTATTGAAGCAGGGTAATACAAGCTCTGAGTTGCAGATGAAATTAAAATTTCAGAGCATTATTGGCAGTCATGGATTAAAATCTTAATGATATTTTTCATTAACATTACAAGTGATTACATTTCAATGATCAGCCAATAGTGTTGCCATAGGGAAACAGGAACTGTAATTAATTATTAAATTAAATTAGAATTTTCAAATTCGTAATTAATTATGAAATTAAATTACAAATTCCACATCCCTAATTTCGTATCCCTAAGCCTGACCAATTACTAATTCCTTGTGTTATTCAAATCATTAGAACAAATTAATCCGTATCGTCTCAATTATAAAAGGAAATTTAAAAAAAAAAAAATATCGGGCCAGATGATCAAACTCTTTGATAGTTAATAATTAAGATCTTAATGTTATTGTTAAATTATCAGAGCACACATAATTATCTCAATCAGTCTATGTGGAATCGGGAAATGAAATTATTTTAATGAAATGAATTTAATTTCACATCTGGGATTAGTTATGAAATTAAATTATCAATTTCAAATATTTCATAGCAATTCATCCAATGAAATTCTTAAAATCATGAGCGCAAATCATAATTAAATTAATTATCTTCCTATCAAAGCAATGAGGCTAAGACCCATCATTAATTTATAATAAACAAATTAATTATCTTCCTATCAAAGCAATGAGGCTAAGACCCATCATTAATTTATAATAAACCCCAATAGTTATGAAACTAATATCTGCTAAATATGAACCGAAACAAAACCACCTAAACACAACTACTTGTTAAACCCATCTGTGACATCGCTGGTCTCATTTCCTATGAAATCAGCTGTCTTGCACATTAAAGGTTTATTTAAATTTGTATTGTTAAAGTCCTTTCACATTAGAAGTTATAAGAGAGAATGAGTGAATTCAAAAGAGAGAAGGAACTGATGTAAACAGTTTAGTGTGAGTTAGAGTTCAGCTGTGAAGGGTTAAACTCGTATCAGCACTTCAAAAACACACTGCAAACACACACGCATTTGAACCCACATGCTACAAAAAGCTAGCCTTCAATGCTACTAGCGTTGCCTAAGCTACTCATTGCTTCAGTTAGCCAAGCTTGCTAGGCTGTTGTTTACAACAGCTCAAAATGGCGCGGGAACGGAGCCTGCGCACTTCCTGAGTTACGCGTCACTATGGTGACGTCAGGGAACCTGTCATTTCCGATGCACACATCCGGGTACTCAGTGAAACCATGTCTTTCACACTACCCTCAAAAAGCAGCTATTTAGATTCTTTCTTTATAGCACTAACAATCTCAACTCGTTCAGAGAGATATACATTAATCCATAGATTATCAACACTTTTTTGGCCACGGCGAGCCTTAGTACATTAATTCTGTCTAACTTCACAGACAAAACACAGTGGATTTTTCATCACACAATTCATTCTTGATCAAGATCAATAACTATTCTCCCCAGGACGCGTTTCGGCCACTCTTCCCGAGCGCCGCGTCCGATTTCACTCTTTTTAGTGACTCAAAGATTGGCAGAGAAAAACACAGGTAGCTAATCTGATATTCTCGCCGGGAGATTAAATAGCATATCCGGAAGTGGAACACGCACAAACCAGATCGCTATTAAGGCCTTATGGAAGAGAGGAATGAGGAAATTCGCTCATTTGTCTCTTTTGCGCTTCTAGAGCGACTTTTGTCTTACAAGACAATTCATATACTGCAGTTAATTTCTCAAACAATTAAAGTTGCACTTTAATTCATTCAAAACGCTTTGCCATGCATACAGTACCACAAACACAAACAAACTCTGTCTCTTTGTATCTACACTATTTCTTCCGGTTAAAAATAGGCAAAATACAAAAATATGTTTTTCTGATTATGAATATTCAAATCATATTTGCCCGCATCCTCCACCAATCTGTAATGAATTAATCATTTACATTGTTTAATTTAGCTCTTTTGTTTAAGGTTTATTGTAGCTTTAGGGAATTTTACGATTTGATATCGATATGATCAATTGGTATTAATCAAAACGTCCAACTTATAACTTATTTAACAATCGTCCAGCGAGTTGCTAAATTTAAGTATATCTGATAAATTCTGTTTATTCTCGTGGCCACGAGAATACAGAATTATTTAAATAACCGTATGACAGTTATTAGCATAGGTAACGTGATCTGAGCAGAGTTTGATTTGAATATTACACACAGAACACAGAACACTTCTCTATAAATCAAACAAGAGTTTATTTGCTATCTTACTACAATACATGAACTAAGCTAAATAACATAAAACAAAATACATACACACACACATACACACAGGCAATGAATTTAATTGAGAATGATTACAATCTAGCACTGTTCTATTTCTACATGATTTGACTCGTGTCGATCATCAAATGGAGAACTCTCTTAATATTACTTTAGAGATAGATACGACACGATTCAGCAGAATAAAGGTTTTGTTTGGGTTACTTGCTTTTACGTTGAAATGACGCTGATCTGTCCTTCGTTTCCCGGATGTTGGAAACCCCGCGTGTGATTGTTGTTGCGTCACTCTTGGGGATGCCCCTCTGTTGGTTTGACTGGTTGCTCTGGGGTTGTTCGATGCTTGAAGTTCCTTTCGCGTAGCTTCAGACTTTCAAGAGTTTCTTCAGAGTTTTGACGAAGTGTTGGTTCAGTCTTCAAAACTCGGCCAGATGTTATGGCTGCGAGCTTTTTGGAGTAGCCCCAGTTTCAAAGAAGCGCGCGATTTCCGAGCAGAACAGAGAGAGAGAGAGAGAGAGCTGGGATCCGCTTTTTAAAAGGGACTGACGTCAGAGGCCTTCCGTTCAACCCCCAGAGGCTTCCACCAACCAGATTGTCCCTCTGTACGGAGGTCCACCTACACGGCTCATTTAACATTGCAGTAAATTTATCTGCTTAGTTATTTCGTCACATGAAGAAAATATCTTTTAACAAGTTCTAATCACACATTATTATACTCAATATTAACTTCCCATGCACACCAAATTCTTGCATTTGTCCTGACCGTTAATATGAAACCAAATATAAGGTATGTGACATACATTAATAGCTTTCATGCTAAAACTAACTAAAAAGGGTTCTATTTAAAGATTAGAAACAACACATCATGTATATGACGCTAGAAGTGTAGTTCTCACTTTACGGGAGAAAATTATACCTCAAAAGATTATAAAAACATACCATTGATTACAATGACACAGTCAGCTTATAAATGACATAAAATACACATTGATATATTTTGTAAAATATATTGTATATATTGCTTTTGATAACAGCAACAGGTATTAATTGTCTTTTGGAACACTTTATAAAAGTTTGAGTCTTTGTTCGGTTAAAGAAATGAAAGGCACATATCCTTGCCATGTCCTGGGAGGATGGGAGGTCATAAAGTCACTTTGGGGCAGTGTCTGTAGAACCTCAACACTCGGACTCTTCGTAAAACAGTCTTTGTTCTTGATACCATCATTGAGTTACTGCTTTAAGGATCATAGGATCCATAAAGTTTGTCTTTTTGACCATTGCCAGATGTTTACCTCAAAGCTCTCCTATTTTGAGAGGTTTCTTTTAGATGATAACCCGAAGGCATGGCAGGAAATTGGCCAGCCAATTGGGTGAGGTGCTCTTCCTCTGTCGATTTTATGACTTGCAGATAGAGACGAAAGTTTCTTTAAGCCTGAGGAATTTTGTGGTTGCACTTAGTATGTGTGTGTGTGTTCTTCCCTCCACACAGGTCCTACAAATCTAAACATTGTCACCGAAAATGCTTTTTCAGCATTGTGATTATTATTTTTACACCGTACAGTAATACAATCTTTCATAGATGGGTTTAAACATAATAAATATAAGTAAAGCAACACATTATTCAATTCCTTTTACTTTTGCATTTACTTCTAGATTTACAGGTGCATCTCAATTAGGGATGTGCGGGTCTAGTCGACTAGTCGACTAAACGGTACAGCTCCTACTAGTCGACACTGAAAACAATAGTCGACTACACAAGAGGAAAAAAAAGATGATTTTATCATTCAAATTACCATCATTTTAACGTTGCATTTAAAACATTTGAAAGAACAGTTAAAATACAACTTGAAAAAGAATACATATCAAAATATTTAAATACATAAATATTTTTAAAAGCGTATCTGGGCGGGAACTATAATTTTACCTCACATGCGTTTTCTTCATGTCAGTTGCGGCGAGCTCCACGCGAAAGACCAGCAAGGTGTGGGATTATTTTGAATTAGAAGGAAATGGAAACGTTTGTAAACTGTGTAATGTCAAATTGGCTTACAATAACTTTACTGGAGCTATGCATAATCATATTCAATACAGGCATGTATGCGTTAGCTTGGAGGCTAGCCAAAGTCAAATGTCAATCATGTCATAGACTACAACCTGCCGCTGCGGTCCGCGATCCTATCCGCGCTGTCTATTCCTCTAAACGAAAACCCACTTCGGTGGTGCTGCGGGATTTCCAGGCTCTTTTCGAAACTGTCTGCTTGCTTGTAGTTTTCTCTCTGTGTGCCTGTGACTTCAGTTTCTGCCGAGCGCGTTTTGCAGAATCGCCTC
This sequence comes from Aspiorhynchus laticeps, assembly GCA_023376895.1. Taxonomy (NCBI): domain Eukaryota; kingdom Metazoa; phylum Chordata; class Actinopteri; order Cypriniformes; family Cyprinidae; genus Aspiorhynchus; species Aspiorhynchus laticeps. The sequence goes on from JALXFT010000503.1 coordinate 124,103, forward strand.
TAGTCCCGTCTTTCGCCAGATCACGTTAACATGTTAAATTCACTGAACAAATGCGCACGGTCTGAGAAAGTAAAACAAGCTTTGTTTTGTTTTTAGACAATATAGCCAACATGAAGTAAATTTTTAAAAGCCGTTTTAATGCTATTCCTTGATAAACTTTCCTATTGTTTTAAACTTTTGTTAATATGCGTTTTAATATGTTGGCTAACGTTATATGAAAATGAAGAATTCTGTCAGTCTATTGATTGATTTTCAATTTCTGCATTGCTCCAGGCGATCTGAATAAATAAGCTATGCACTGGTTTATGAAGAGTGTATGCTCTTCCTTTTTTTCTGTTTAACGTCCGCCTAAAATTAATTGATGATAACGCGAGGCAAGCATACGGCATAATCGTGACCTATTTTTAGCAGAATTCATTGAGGGATTTGACAGTGTGATTCAAAGATTAAGTGTTTCCAACTGTATGCTGTTATATAGACACACGCACAGTTTTTTTTGCCATTTTTTGGGGGTTTCTAGCTTTTAGACTAGTCGACTAGTCGGATACAAAACTTCCATTTAAACGACAGTCAAATTAGTCGTAGCGCACATCCCTAATCTCAATAAATTAGAATGTCGTCAAAAAGTGAAACTTTCATATATTTTAGATTCATTACATGTAAAGTAAAACATTTCAAAAGTTTTTTTTTTTTTATTTTGATGATTAGAGCTTACAGCTCATGAAAGTCAAAAATCAGTATCTCAAAATATTAGAATATTTACATTTGAGTTTCAATAAATGACCATCCATACAGTATAAATTCTGGGTATCGCTTGTTCTTTGAAACCACAATAATGGGGAAGACTGCTGACTTGGCAATGATCCAGAAGACGAACATTGACACCCTCCACAAAGAGGGTAAGTCACAGAAGGTCATTACTGAAAGGTGTGGCTGTTTACAGAGTGCTGTATCAAAGTATATTAAATGCAAAGTTGACTGGAAGGAAGAATTTGGGTAGGAAAATGTGCACAAGCAACAGGGATGACCGCAAGCTTGAGAATACAGTCAAGCAAAGCTGATTCAAACACTTGGGAGAGCTTCACAAGGAGTGGACTGAAGCTGGAGTCAGTGCATCAAGAGTCACCACGCTCAGACGTGTTCAGGAAAAGGGCTACCAAGCCACTTCTGAACCAGAGACAACATCAGAAACATCTTCATGCTTCTTTCTGCTGACAAGCTTTATGGAGATACTGATTTCATTTTCCAGCAGGACTTGGCACCTGCCCATACTGCCAAAGGTACCAAAAGCTGGTTCAATGACCATGGTGTTACTGTGCTTGATTGGCCAGCAAACTCACCTGACCTGAACCCTATAGAGAATCTATGGGGTATTGTCAAGAGGAAGATGAGAGACACCAGACCCAACAATGCAGATGAGCTGAAGGCCACTGTCAAAGAAACCTGGGCTTCCATACCACCTCAGCAGTGCCACAAACTGATCACCTCCATGCCACGCCGAATTGAGGCAGTAATTAAAGCAAAATGAGCCCCTACCATGTATTGAGTACTTATACAGTAAATGAACATACTTTCCAGAAGGACAACAATTCACTAAAAATGTTTTTTTTATTGGTTTTATGAAGGATTCTAATTTGTTGAGATAGTGAATTGGTGGGTTTTTGTTAAATGTGAGCCTAAATCATCACAATTAAAAGAACCAAAGACTTAAACTACTTCAGTCTGTGTGCATTGAATTTATTTAATACACGAGTTTCACAATTGAGTTGAATTACTGAAATAAATGAACTTTTCCATGACATTCTAATTTATTGAGATGCACCTGTAGCTGTTTTAAATATTTTTATATTTAACATGTTAGTTTTTCAGTATGTTTGAAAGTTTGAATACCTATATTATTTCGGTTATTGGTACTTCCAGGCTCTCTCTCTTGCTCTCACGCACGCGCGGTTTAAAATCACCAAATAATTATGAAATGGCTTATGACAAGTACAGAGAGTCTCTCTCTTGCCCCCACCCACCCATGCACGATAATATTGTGTATCGGCGATCTCACAGGCGGCCATATGACGATATGAAAAATGACCATATCGCCCAACACTACATACAACCATACCAAATTTGCCATGTTCCTTGTGATCATCAGATATACACCAAAAATGGCTCTTATCATGATCATTTAGACCGTAATAGCTTAGAGTTATTAAAAGGTGTTCAATACATTTGAGGATAAGATGTTAAAATGCTAAAAAGTATCAAAGGCTGTTATGCTAGGGCTTTATTTTTTTATTGTTTTTTTTTTTTCTGGTACATTTTCTTATTCTGCTCTGCCTAATATTATTTGCCATATGAAATTATCTTCTTTTTTTTCTTTTTTTCTCCAGGCAAAAGCACACTGGCGAGTTGGTGTAGCCACTCTCAATACTCTGGCTGGCTACATTGATTGGGTTGCTCTGGCCCACATCACCAATGATAACTGCCATCTTTTGGAGATCTTCTGCCTGTTGCTGAGTGAACCTGAGCTTCAGTTGGAGGCTGCAGAGTGTCTGCTAATTGCCATTAGTAGGAAAGTAAGTGACAGCATTGTACATTATAAAACTCTTGTCAGCTAACGTTCTCATTATATTCCTTACAGGGCTCGCAAAATTTCAAAACCCCTGGTAGCCCTTCGGGCAGGTACTCTTCAGATTTTGGTAGCCCGAAAATTAGTTTAACTAGCCCAAATAAAAAAAAAAGACCATAAATGTCAATCAAAAACATTTTCAATACACAAATATCAAGGAAAGAGATTTATTTTACTATTTACAGGCAATGTTCCCTCTAATGTTTTTTTTTCTTGCGGAGCAAAACTTTTCTCTATTGGGTGGACATTTCGGGCACCTGAGCAAAAACATTCTTTATACCAGACCTGTACAGCGCACACACAAAAAAGTGTTTAACTTTTAACTTCAATGTGCTATTTATATTTGATTTGACCCTTGATGTAACTAAATGATGTACATTTTAGGTTACCTGAGAAACCATTTTCTACAGTATAAATACACTGCAGTTCAAAAGTTTGGGATTTTTTTTTTTTTTAAAAGAAGTGTCTTATGCTCATCAAGGCTGTAGCCTATCTATTTGATATAAAAAAAGAATATTATTCCACAAAATAATATTGTGAAATATTATTGCAATTTAAAAGAAATGTTTTCTATTTTAATATACTTTAAAATATAATTAATTCCTGTGAAGCAAAGCTGAATTTTCAGCATCATTACTCCAGTCTTCAGTGTCACATGATCCTTCAGAAATCATTCCAGTATGTTGATTTATAATCATTTTATAATCACCGTCGTTTTGATTTTTTTTATAGTAATAAAAATCATTTAGTTCAGTAAGATAGCAGACACTACAATTATAGTGTGATGCGTGCTGAATGACAGTCGCATCACAGATTAGATTAATTAATGTGAGGAGAATGAGTCGAGCTGACTGACAGAGTGGGGTGAGACAGACAAGATGATAGCGGAAGATTTAGTTTCAAAACGAAATGCAAAAGCGCATGTTTGGCAATATTTTCTTTTTGAAAAGCCTGTTGACTTTTGCCGTTTATCTAAGGTGATTTTGGAAGTTTTTTTTAAACATTCGTTTCTTATTTAATTGGTTCCCCAGTGTTTGCTGATTTTCAGTTTTGTATAGGCCTACCTAGGCCATTTAACCTTTGTGTAAGTTATTTGTTATTTTATATTAGGCATAGCCTATAGAATGGTGTATTTTGATTCGTTTTGTTAATAAAAGTTCTATGATTTATATATAGGCTAAATTGAGTTTGAAGTTGTATTTTGTTGATGCTTGAATTGACGCCGAATTGACGCTAGTTCAAAAGTGAAAGTAAAGTAGCTTTTATATATATATATATATATATATATATATATATATATATATATATATATATATTACACGAAACGGATTAAGAGCTTAATTAACATTGCTTTATATTCTGAAATGTAAAATATGCATACGTATATATGTAAAATATAATTTGTAAATGCAGATATTTTAAGTGTTTTATATTCATAAGCTACAGTAAGAACATAAACAAGGAAACAAAGTAAAACAAACTGACCAATACATTAAAACAAAAATACTAATTAAATAAATAGTGCTTTAATTTTTTCATGGAGGTCTACTAACACTACTGCTCAGGTAAGTAATATAGCCTACTAAAGAAATCTAATAAAATAACCAATAGTAAAATAACACTGCATAGTTTTCACTGTATAATTTGATAGATTAATGCTTATTAAAGTCGTTATTCAGATTAAGAACTGTGAGTCAGAATCAGGACTGTTCAAATCAGAAACTGTGGGTGGACAGAACAATCCGTGATGCGGTTAACAAACGCACTGCGGCATACAATGCCGGTATTTTGTCAGGGAACATGAGCGAGTACAAAGCATCGTGCTATTTTCTCCAACGTGCAGTAAGAGCCGCCAAACTCCGATACAGGGAGAGAATTGAGTCTCATTTTCAGCTTAATGACTCTCGACGCATGTGGCAGAGACTAAGGACCATCTGTGCCTTTGGAAACAAATCCTCCGCAGAGGTGAGAGCAGATCCGTTGCTGGCTGACGAGTTAAACACCTTCTACGGCCGCTTTGAATGCAATGGCAGCAGCGTGACTCTGCCGATCAGCGCGTCAGGAAGCAGCAGGCAGAGCAGCGATAATCATGTGATCACCGTGTCGGCGAACGAGGTTCGGAGGGCCCTAAAGAGAGTGAACGTCAGGAAAGCGGTCGGACCTGATGGGATTACTGGCCGTGTTCTGAGGTCCTGCGCTGATCAGCTTGCTGGTTTGTTCACTTCTATCTTTAATGAGTCCCTTGCTACCTCTGTGGTTCCCACCTCCTTTAAAAAATCTGTCATCATCCCTGTGCCTAAGAACAATAAACCCTCTTGCCTGAATGATTATCGTCCAGTTGCCCTCACATCAATAGTCATGAAGGTTTTTGAGAGACTTGTAAAGAGCCACACTCGAACCACCCTAGTAACTGTCTTTTCACTCTGCTGCCATCTGGTAAGCGCTTCCGTTGCCTGATGGCAAAAACTGAGAGACTTAGGAGGAGATTCTTCCCCCAGGCCATCAGGCTCCTAAACTCAAACTCAGCCTCTTAACATCATGACTCCACTTATTAATCACTTAGCAATCAGTAAGATAGTCGTTATTCTCTACCTCACACTGACAGTGTCATTTGCACATAGCACTTTCTGTTTTTTTTTTTTTTTTTTTTTTTTGGTATTGCTGCTACATGACAACCATGTACAACCTGTTTCCACATTCCTCTCTTGTACATTCCTGCTTATCTTAATATTTAAGTCTACAGTATACTGTCATGCACATTTTTTAATATTTTATATTTTGTTCTTTATATCTTATTTTTTACTTATTTCATTTTATGTATATTTCCTCTGTGTTTGTATTCTATAATATTTGCACTGTCCATGGAGCAGACCTGACTCACATTTCACTGCTGGTTATATACTCTCTATATAATCGTGTATGTGACAAATAAAAATCTTGAATCTTGAGTGATTTTTCTCTTTGCTTTTTGTTGTTGGCCCAATCGTCAAAAGGTGACTGCATATATATTGACACACATCGGATTTTCTCTCAGCTGTTCCAAGACATAAACAGTGTTTAAGTGAATACTCTCCAAGCCGGCAATTTTAACATTTTTGTGTGTATTTGTTCGTTTGGATGCGCCTGATCCCGAAGTGTAATTTGCTTGTCCATTTTGGAGCGTGCACACAATTCAGCCTGGGGAACAGCGTCTCTGTGCTTACTTATTTTGGGATTACTGTGCTTTCAATGTTTTATCAAACATGTCCCGCAATTTAGCAACAGTAAAGACTGCATTTTACAACAATTACAGATTGTGCTGATTCTGACGTTACGTTTTGGTTTTAAGGAGGAACGAATGTCCGCTGCTGTGAAGGGAAAGCAGTTGCGCTAGAAGAAACGCGGCTAGTTTTAATAGTTTTACCTCATATCTTCTTTATGATCCTTGGAAACCAACAATAAATCAACAAAAAAATGGCTTTATATCACAGCCACAGGCCTAAAGTATAAGCAGATGTTTGAATGTTTAGTTCTTTCCTCTGTCATCAAGGCTTTCACATTGTGCGCTCCTCTGCGTGAGCGTGATCTCTCTTTTGAATTGCGAATAGCAAAAATGCATCAGACAAATGTCCTAATATTGCAGAATATAGAAACAGCTGGCGACTCTGGCAAGATACAATTTGCAAGATAATATGTATAGCCTAACAATAATAAATGTATTTGTATTTTCTTAATTTCTCCAGTACTGATAGCAGAACCGTTAACGTCAGAGCTTATCGATACCAGGCCAATTTAAAGGGCACCCGTTTTGCAAAATCCACTTTTACATGGTGTTTAGACATAAATGTGTGTTGGGAGTGTGTGAACATGACCACCCTATTTTTTAATCCCCTTTAAACCAAATCAGTCTCACTAGGCAAGCCATTTTGATTCTCTATGAAATATGAAAGCACATTGCATAGGGGCCGGACCACAAGGGCTGACTGACAGCACTGCAATCAAACAAATCCAACCTGCTTTAGATAAGGTTCACCGAGCTCAGAAAGCTCAATATGAACGTTCTCTGTCAACTCAGAGTCTGAGTTGACAGAGCTTGTGAGCAACTCTGAAGTGCGTGCACCTGAAATTGTGACGTGCAGCAAACAGCCAATCACACGGATGATGGAGAGCATAAGCAAAGCGTCAGTTGAATTCACTTCTCGTGAGCGTCAGTGCAAATCACTTGTGTGCTGAAGATTAAAGTGCCCCTATTATGCCTTTTCGAATATTACCTTTCATGCAGTGTGTCATGTTGCTGTATGTGAACATAAACTATCTGCAAAGTTGTGAAGCCGACAGTGCACGATAAATAAAGTTATTGTCTGTAAAAAAAAGAGTCTGCTTGCAATCGCCTAAACGAGTCGTCAGGAATTCAAATCTTACACTGTTACGGCTGTACACAGGGCCGTAGCTAGGAATTCTGGGCCCTGTGCACTTAATTTGCTATGGGGCCCCCTTAAAATAATGTTGGGGGGGTGTTTGGAATGCTAACAGAATTCATGACAAATACAACAAACTTAATGCATTTTTGTCACAACGAAAAGCACTTGACAGTAAAGCATTGATTTTGAGCTAGACTGCTGGAAAGTTATCGCTAATAAATTCTGTCATAATTTCCTCACCCTCATGTCGTTCCAAACGACTTTCTTCTTTTTTAGGTGAATCTCCTAAATCTCCTAAAGAACTTTATTATTTCTAAATAATAAACAACTCATTTATATAAGACACTGATATTTATCTTTAATCAGGCCCTTATTGAATTGACATTTTATTTAAATAAAAATTCATTAGAACTAAACATCTAAAAAGAAAGAAGTTCTTGCACAGAATCCAGAGTTTAGCTGACCAGTATTAGTATGTTGGTCACAAGAAGTAAAACCATGGTCCCCATTACCATGTTTATTAGGTTTTAAAAATAAATAAGTAATAATAAACTATAAAAATTGTAGTAAAAAAAAACAAACAAAAAAAAAACATGAAGAAACTACAAAACACCTTCTATAAAATTAAAATATTCCCCAATACGTAATAACAGTAACATTAATAATTCTGCACATTTACATTCTATACATTTACAATTTTTGGGTGAACTATCCCTTTAAAGAAAATAGGCAGCATGTTTAGTTCTGTCCCTTTAAAGGAACACTCCACTTTTTTTGTAAATAGGCTCATTTTACACCTCCCCTAGAGTTAAAAAGTTGAGATTTACCGTTTTTGAATCCATTCAGCCGATCTCCGTGTCTGGCGGTAGCACTTTTAGCTTAGCATAGTTCATTGAATCGGATTAGACCATTAGCATTTGGTCATCAAAATGACCAAAGAGTTTCGATATTTTTCCTATTTAAAGCTTGACTCTTCTGTAGTTACATCGTGTACTAAGACCGACGGAAAATGAAAAGTTGCGATTTTCTAGGCTGATATGGCTAGGAATATGGCTCTCATTCCGGCGTAATAATCAAGGAACTTTGCTGCCATACCATCTGTGCAGCAGGTGCAGTGATATGACGCAGTGCCTGAAAGTAGTCCCCAGCTATATCATAGGCTACTGAGCTGGGGACTACTTTCAGGCGCTGCGTTATATCACTGCACCTGCTGCACAGATGGTATGGCAGCAAAGGTGCTAATGGTCTAATCCGATTCAATGATCTATGCTAAGCTAAGCTAAAAGTGCTACCGCCAGACCCAGAGATCGGCTGAATGGATTCAAAAACGGTAAATCTCAACTTTTTAACTCTTGGGGACTTGGAAAATGAGCCTATTTCCAAAAAAGTGGAGTAAAACTACTACTATTACTAATTTTGTATTGTTTTTGTTTTTTTTCAGCAGGGGTTTTATTTATTTTTTATATTTTTTTTATTTGATATATCCCTATATCATGAAATATCTTGATTCTCAAATATGTGTAAGTAAATAAATGTTGCACCTTTATAGATTGTTATTTGGTCTATAACTGGCGATAGGCAAAGTAGCCTAATACTGTAATCTGTTAACAAAGCATAAAAGCCCATTGTTAACTTAAGTACCAGATATGGGTGTCATGCCATACAATACTTTTAATACGACTGACTTTGTATTTAATGTGAATTTAATAAAAACATTGTAAGTTACTAATTAGCCTATAACACTTTCAGTGTACCAAAAGAGAGCAAAGAACATTTACATTATCAAAGAACATTTTCGCTTCAGTCCAACGAGTTCAAGCACTCTCAAAAACTGCCATAATAATCTCTAAAGCTGTTTACACTGTGAAATTAATATCTTGCTTGGATTCATACATCTTCACTTTGTTGTTTCTAATGATAAAATGGTAAAAAAAAAAAAAATTGTTTCTAATGGTAAAATTAAATCTATTTTTTGAGAAAACACTATTTTTTGACTTTGCATGCTAACCTGTTTTAGGAGACTCATAAAACAATATTAGCAACCTTAAAAATGGCATAATAGGGGCACTTTAAGAGATGTTTTTATTAATAAAAATGTAATACATTTAAATGCATTTACAAGGCAGGAATAAGCAATTCTGCTGCAGCAAAAGTTTGAGAAGGCAGCAAAAAGAAAATATATGACTATGCAAAGGAATCAACTGAATTTAATTATTTATATAATTTCACACAAAGCTCAAAAGGAAAACATAATTTAATCACTTTAAAAAAAGTTGTATACAGTGTCCTCCACTAATATTGGCACCCTTGGTAAATATGAGCAAAGGCAGCTGTGAAAATAAATCTGCATTGTTTATCCTTTTTATCTTTTACTCAAAAAAAAACTTCACAAAATTCCAACCTATCATTGAAGTAAAACAATTGAAAGTGGGGCGGGGATCTCATTGTGAAATAAATGCTTTCACTATTTCATGTTGGCCACAATTATTGGCACCCAATTATTGCAACGTCCTTTTCCCAGGGTAGCAGCTCTGAGTTTTCTCCTATAATGCCTGAAGAGTTTGGAGAAAACCTGATAAGAGATCAGAGACCATTTTCTTCATACAGAATCTCTCCAGATCCTTCAGATTCACAGCTCCATGAAGGTGCTGCTTCTCTTCAGTTCACCTCACTCATCTTCTACAGGGTTCAGGTCAGAGGACAGAGACAGCACTGGTAAAATATTCATTTTGTGCTCAGTGACCCATTTTTGTGTTTATTTTTATGTTTGTTTTGGATTGTTGTCCTGGTGGAAGATCCAAACACGGCCCATTATAAGATTTCTAACAGAGGCAGTCAGGTTTTGATTTTTTATCTGTTGGTATTTGATAGAATCCATGATGCCATGCATCTGAACAAGATGTTCAGGACCTCCAGCAGAAAAACAGGCCCACAACATTAAAGATCCAGCAGTATATTTAACTGTGGACATGGGGATCTTTTTTATCCCTGTTTGTACTAAACTCATCTGGTGGGTTTGCTGCCAAAAAGCTCTTTTTTCAGTTTCATCTGACAATAGAAGCCAGTGCCACTTGAAGTTCCAGTCATGTCTGATAACTGAATTTGCTGGAGTTTGTTTTTGGATGAGTGAGGACAATTTTTCTTGAAACCCTCCCGAACAACATTCGATTGATTTAGGGGATGTTTGATTTTTTTTTTTTTAGGTTTCTGACCCCAAGACTCAACTAATCTCTGCAATTCTCCAGCTGTGATCCTTGGAGAGTCTTTGGCTACTCAAACTCTCCTCCTCAGCGTGCATTAGGACGATATAGACACACTTCCTCTTTCAGGCAGATTTTTAACATCTTTAGTTGATTGGAACCTCTTAATTATTACCCTGATGGTGGAAATGGGGATTTTCAATGTTTTAACTCTTTTCTTACAGCCACTTTCTATTTTGTGATGCTCAACAATCTTGTTCTTCTCATCAGAAATATATTTTTAGTTTTTTCTCATTGTGATGGATGATTAAGGGAATTTGACCTTTGTGTTCCTCATATTTATAATCCTGTGGAACAGAAAGTCATGGCTGGACAATTTCATGCTCCTAGTCACCCTGGTGTGCTAAAAAATTTAAATATGAATGGGAATATACTTCAGAGATATTTTACTCATAAGAATTTCTAGGGGTGCCAATAATTGTGACCAACATTCATTGGAGAAAAACAGTTATTTCACAATGAGATTTTCTCCCCACTTTCAATTGTTTTACTTCAATGATAGGTTGGCATTTTGTGAATTTTTTGAGTGAAAGATCAAAAGGATAAACAATGCAGATTTATTTTCACAGCCGCCTTTGCTCATATTTATCAAGTGTGCCAATATTAGTGGAGAGCACTGTATATTAAAGCTTATCTATATGCATCTATATTTAATTTAATTTAAATACAAAGCTTAAAATTAATTGCCACTTCATATAATAATTGCATGACTACAAAGCTTAAATACATATTATAATATTAATTATATTAATTATAATATTATATTATATTAATTATATTAATTATTAATTATAATATTAATTATAAACAATTATAATTAATATAATAAATAAGTAGCCGCTAAAGTCGGGCAATTTTGTCTTCATCAAAAGTGGCTTCATCGCATCAGATATGTCACTTTGCTCAAAGCTGATTTGTTCCGGAGCAGGGTAGCCGTGTAGCGTACGTTACCATGGTGACGAAACCGGCTCAAAACCAACCCACCTTCTTGAACCCGAAAACTAAGGGTTTGCTCAAACTAAACACGAACTTACCTGGGTAAAAACTGAAACCGGCTTTGTGCAACAGGCCTCAGGGGTGTCAAATTCATTTCCTGGAAGCACCACTGTTCTGCAGAATTTAGCTCCAACCCTAATTAAACACACCTGAACTAGTTAATCAAGGTCTACGGGATTAAGCATTTTGCGTTCAGGAGATGAAAATGGTCTTAAAGTGCCCTCAGGCAACCATTAGTTTTACATTAGAATGGGCTACCTACAGGTAGTTAATAAATATTTTTAAATCATTCTCCAAATTATCATCACATCTCTATCATCTTTTGTAAGTTAAAGAGCACATATGTATATATATATATATATATATATATATATATATATATATAAGAGCATATATATAACCTTGTATGAAAATATATGAAAAGTTAATGCAGGATTTCAAATAACATGAGGGCACAAATTTAATAGAAAAAGTGTCAGTTTCTTTGACAGTTTAAAAAAAAAAAGTATAATTTCTTTTTTTTTATCGTGTAATTTTTTAGTCATAAGAGGGAATAGTTTGAAGTAGAGTAGTATTCGTAGAGTAGGTTGGTATTCAGTGGGAGAGGTCGTGAGTCGGTGTGTTTTCGGTAGTTTTTGTATTTCAATTTATCATTGTCATGGTAAATTATTGTTTGTGGAGGTTGCACAAACTCCAGTGTTGAGAACTTTTTCCTCTTCGAAGCAGAGACCAGGAGACGTTGGGATATCTTTCAAGCAGAAGTTCCTCTTTATTGAGAACTCGCTGTGCTTCGCTGCAGTCATCCAAGTCTAACTATAAGTAACTTTACAAGATTATTTTATAGGCATTTTTGGAGGAGGGATTGTTGGAGGTGGAGCCAAATTTAAACAAAGCAAGCACATGAGGGACATACTAATTCAATCAACCTAACGAATCCACGTCTGGGCCAGGGATTCTTTGAATATACATTGATTCAACATAATCAAATGCATAGACACTAATCCAATCAACCTAACGAATCCACGTCTGGGCCAGGGGCCTCTTTGAATATACATTGAGTCAGGAAGAATCTAAGTTAAACATTTAAACACAATGTTTCAGTTTATATTGGAACCTAGATTTATCATTTTATAAATTTGTAATTCCACAATTCCCCCTTTGAGAGTTCTAATAACTCTCACAAAATACAAATTTAGACACTTAAAAGTTAATTCTTGTAACTTGTAATCGTTACAGGCACATTGTACATGTTCTGTGTTGCTTATCTGTAATTGCATGCTGACACAGAAACAAAACATGCAATTAGGGTCCGTGACGTTCTTACGGGTAATACTCTTTTCTGGTTGGAACTGTCATTTCCTCGTGAGAGGCGGGAGTACAAGTTTCCGAACCATGAAGAATTATCTTCAGTCATCTGGTGTAATTTTACTGAAAAACCAAGAATGTCTTGTTGGATTTTGTTCAAGTTCTCTGTTGGATCCATTAACCCGGTGCAGCATTCAGGACACTTTGCGTGATGTCCATGATGGTTAATAGTACGAAAATCTTGATCATGTTGATGGATGACTGAAGTTCCCGTATGTGAGTCTCTGCGTTGTGTATTTTTTTCTTTCTTCTTTCTTTTCTCTTTCTTGTGTGGTAGTTGGCTCGGCAATGGGTCTAGTTGCTTTCTAGAGGTTGTGGCTTCATCCGCAGGTGAGGAGGTCGGTGCGTATGGGTCTCAGGACAGCCATCAAGTGGTATCTGCACAGAGGAAGAAAAAAACCAAAACAAAAGAGAACAACGGCACATAGCAGTATTTGTTGTAGAGTCTGCAAACATTAGGGTTGTATCCTCTGTTCAAATATAGTCTGCTATTGTTGTTCCTACTTTCCCTATTTCTCAATTCCTGCGACACCTAAAGAACAGTGAGGTAAGGATGGACTAGTGGATGGGGAAGGGCCTATGAGGAAATCTTCACCGCAGGGTTAGCCCCCGAAGCCTGTTGCTTTCGGTTCTTCCCTGGGCTCCTCACTGGTCCGTGTGTCCTATCCTATCCCTGTAGGTGGGGGAACAACTTTACAGTGTGACACATGAGTCCAGGCTTTCCTTCCCTGACATAACACTGCAGCTGCTGTAATACCGATCCTGAAGCTAGCGTGCATGCTCTAGTTAAGGCTACTAGTTCTGCAGCTTGAGCTGAAAAATTATCTGGAAGACGACCTGAAGCAACTACTTCAGTGGTGGAAGTTACTGCATATCCTGCTCGTCTGTTACCTTCAATAATTTGAGCTGAACCATCAACAAACAACTCCAATTCTGCATTCTCTATGGGAGTTTCTGCTATTTCACTTGTCGTCTGTTATGTAAGCGTAACACAATCATGAGTCATTTCGCCTTCATCCTCTAACACAAATTCAGTCATTGCAGACATCATACATGAGGATGGGTTTGTGACTGGTGCACGCTGTATAACAATATTCGCGGCTGTGAGAGTTGCTAAACAATTTCCCCAACGGGAGGAGGTGACAGAAGTGACTTTTTGCTTAATTCATGAGTGCGGACACTGCATGAGAGCATCTTATGTTTACAGTCTGTCTTAACACCATTAGTTTTATTCAGAAAGAATCGTTCAGCTTTGTTGTACATTACTGGGGAAATTAAGCACTCACAGCCCTAACAGTTAACACCTGAGCAAACTGCTCCAACAGTTCGGTGAAGTGGGGAGGGGCTGCTTCAGAGTACTAAGTAGACTGAGTAGGAACTGAGTAAAGCTGTTAATTTCTCCTAATGTCTTTTTGCTTTTCCTACACTCTTTCATCCAGTGTCCAGATTTACCACAGTAATGACAACTGCCCTCCTTCTTAGGACATTTAGGTTTCTGTCGTTTCTCTGTGTTGACCTTAAAGGATGCTGCTGCATTCTTTACTCTGGCTTTAACATCAGAGTCTCTTTCCCAAGTAGCTAAGCTGTCCAAGCTGTTTTGTAAGCTTCCAGTGGACCATGTTAGATCTAAGAAAGGCAAAGCAGATCTATACTCTGATAAAAGGCCATCAAACCATGTTCGAACTAATGGTCCTTTATGATCCAGTACCTTCTCTGGGGTGTCAGCTATTCCACTATATGCTGCAGCTGACTGACAAAACATTTCAGTGTACTCACTTACAGTTTCATCCTTCTTCTGCACACAACTAGTGACTTTTGACCAATCCACTTTTGGTCCAACAATGTTCTTTAGAATTTTCAAAACACCTTCTCTCAAATCGCCCTTACTGGCATGTTGTAGTTCAGAAGTAACAGCAAACTCAAAACTGTTGAATTCAGATTCAGTTAGAATTTGTGACATCAGCTGCGTGACTTCTGCCAACGACATGTCATAAAGACGCATTTTGCTGATCAATGTTCTTCTAAATTCAGAAAAATGTGTGCGTGCTGACGGTAAACTCTGAGATAGTTTCTCTATATCTTTAGGAAATAAAGCTTTGGCAACAGTTTGTATTTGCACAACAGAAGAATTGAGAGGAACACTATCAGTTTCCTCAATTCCCTGAGATCTTCTCCTAGCACCACACACATTGACAGAATTTACAGGCACGTCAGTTACTGATTGGAGAGCTACATCTGTTTCAAAAAAAACTTGTAAGTCAGGATAATTGTTATCAGGCTGACTAACTTCTTCCACATCAGTTTTTGCTGAAGCTTTGTTGCGGTTAAATTTCTTAGTCAAAATGGATACTCTAGCATGGAGTTCTTTGTTCTGTTCCTCTAACTCTGAGTTACGCTGAGACTGTTGTGTAGCTAGCGCTAAACTGAATTCTCTGTGACAGCAGATAATGCCTTTCACATTGTTCTTTCGAATACATGCTCCTAGCACCTTTTTACACTCATCTACAGACCAAATCTTGTCTGGATGAATCTCATATTTCTGCGTTAGTTCTTGTCTAACTTTTTCAGTGACTATTAGGTCCATTTGTTCCCCTAACAGCGTTTTGAATTCACTATCTGACCACAAAGGAGTCGCAAGACCACCTTTTTCAGTTGTGGGGATCAGTCTAGCATTCTTTCTAAACATTTTGTGAGTTTCTTTGTTACACACAAACAAACCAAACTG
>JALXFT010000504.1:0-11953 GCA_023376895.1 Aspiorhynchus laticeps
TCACCAGTGATATTGCCAGTCATATACAAGTTATATAGCACTGAAATATCACTCTAACTAATGGCTCATTTTGTCCATTACAGATCAGGGCCTACCTTTATTGTACATAGTGTTGATTTCTGCTGCTGGATCTCTGTTGATTGTAGCTGTAGTCGTGATGTGCTGCATCTGCAAGAAACGTAGAAAAAC
The DNA here is from genome assembly GCA_023376895.1 of Aspiorhynchus laticeps. Lineage (NCBI taxonomy): Eukaryota > Metazoa > Chordata > Actinopteri > Cypriniformes > Cyprinidae > Aspiorhynchus > Aspiorhynchus laticeps. The sequence continues at coordinate 190 of JALXFT010000504.1, forward strand.
AGGTAAGCAGAGCAAGCAATTCAAATATATATTTTAAGACACAAATGTCAAAATCATTTAGAAAATGTATAATTTTAACACGTCTGTGATCGTTGTTAATGCAGTCCAGACCCAGGAAGAAGACAGAACTGATTCAGCATTGTGTAAACCAACAACTCGAAAAAAAGTAAGATCATTCATGATTGTGTTGCAAGAAAATGCATTGCAGTCAGTTAGTCCGATTGAAGCTTGTTGTTTGAAGTTTTGTGTGCAATATGCATCAGGCGGTCAGTGAACAGGGTGATCTATCGGCCCAACCGTCATCAGTATTACCTTTAGTATACAGGGAGAAGATCAAAAGGAGAGTATGTTTTTATGCGCTTTTATGCGTATGTACTGTTTGCACATCAGTTTTTCCATTCTACATGCCCATTTGCATTTTGCAGACCTAAAAAACAATTATTCATAAAAGTATTTTTTTTGTAGTTTAATCACAGTTATTTCTGATGTACTTTTATTATATACCATACAGACTATAGAACAATTCTATATAAAGCAATAGTGGATTTAATAATGTAAAAATGTAGCCTGTTTTTAGCATGTTTTGAATAACCTTCTTTCTTTAAATACTTCAAGAGTAATTTATGTAATTTTATATTATTTATTTAAAATAATTAAACAAACCATTTTATGTCTATCCTTGTGTTGTTTACTACGGTCCAGGTTGAGTAATTCAATACTTTTTAGAGAGAGTAATCTAATTTAATTGTTGAAGAAGGAATTAGTAGCTTAATTATTTATATTTATAGCTTTTATCATTATATATTTATTTATATATATATATATATATATATATATATATATATATATATATATATATATATATATAGTTTCTTACCCAACACTGCTGTCAACTTGTTTTTTTTTTTTGTTGATGTTTTTTTTGCCGTGATGGAGACATATGATCATGGTGCTTGAAGTAATGAGTAAATTATGAGAGCTGGTCCTCCACCATTCACTCTTTTATTTAATTTTCTGAACTGGTAAATCTGCTTAGAACACAGGCACCAATTTGTAAACAACTTGTAGAGTAAATTTATTTGTAGATTGATTATATTTTAACTCACATAGCGCTGACACGGAGTGGTTAGGAAAAAGAGAACCAATAAAAATCTACACGTGCGATTTAATTAGCCTAAATTTAATTAAAGAGTCGTTCTAATTTTAAATATGTGTTTATACACTGTGATTATCATACAACTATTGGACATCATTCATTTGAACAAAAGCTGATAACAGTGAATGTCAGCTCAACACTAACAACTATACATATGAACGTCATCTAACCGTGGATGGGTGTGCATGCAGTGATCCGTCACCACATACTGATTAACTCATATGAAAACACCAGAGCTGGGTAGATTGCTTAAAAATGTAGTCCATTACTAATTCCAATGTAGTTAGTAACGTAATCCATTACATTAAACATTTTTTGTAAAATAATCTGACTACTTTTTGATTAAATTTGGATTACTTTTGACCTAACTCATTTAGGGGAGACCGGGGATGGTAACACTTTTTGTTTGAGCATCAGTAACTCAGTGGTTGTTTGTGCTAGATCGCTCAAACGTTGATATATTGTAGCCACATTTGTCGACTACAAATAAAACTCACTTGGACGTGTACTGCATAATCACAGATTGTGTAAGTTAATGTCAAATACAAAGAGTTCTGTTGTTACAACCTACCCCACTACTGGGGTGAGTCGTAACACAGGCTGGGGATAGATGTAACAGTGTGAAGTAATTTGCTGAAATAAGACCCACACTTCCAATTTATGCAAGAACTTTATTGAAGAACAAAAAATAATCAGTTTTCAATAAAGTGAACCATTTAAAGTGACAAAAAAACATTATATAGTATTCCTGTTAAATTTAGCACAAAAACAATTGCTGTGTGTGTTTGTGTGAGTGTGTGTGTGTGTACTGTATTACTGTCACATAAGGGTTCAGTCTGTGTTACCATCTACCTATTTTTATGTGAATTTTGGAATGCTGGATGGAAATGTCAAGATGCGCAGAAATTCTAAAAATGTGCACAAAAAAACGTATGTGCTCATTTGAGGCGGATAGTGTTTTTGTCCAATAAAATGTTATACGCATAATCTATGATGGAAACACATTTTACATAAATCCCTTGATGTGCAACAAAAACCTCACATGACTTTGCCTCAAAAGAGGATGTGATTGGATAACTGTACTCATTGTAATCATTAAGAGTTGGTTGTAACATTTTTAATGAACTGTTACAACTATCCCCACCCCAAGCATTTGTGTATTTAACAACATGAAGTGCATTAACATTATGCATACATTGTAAATTCCCAAACTGGGGTTCGTACTGCAGGGGGTTTGTGAGTTTAATGAAAAGCTAATAATTAATTAAATCATAAAAATGTAAAATAAAATAAATCATTTTAAAATAAATCATTTTAAAATATCATCAATCAAAATAAATCAATTACTAAAAAAATGAAATATTTTATTTGTTTACCTGCATTTCATGTGACCATGAACATGCAAATGTGATACTTCAAATATTTATTTTAAACTCTCAGACAAGTGACTGGTCTTTGTGTGAATGTCGATAAACAAAAATCGGCACACTGCCACTACTGCTCTCAAAAGTTCATGAAGTTTGTGTGAGTGTCCACAAAACTGGAAGACTTTCTGAATGTATATAAGCAGTAGGCTATCTTAGAAAGGAACTAGGGGAGTTAGGAAAAGAGAAATTAGGGAGAATCAATAAATTATGAATACATTGTTACTATTGTGTGAATAATATGTAATCATGTAATCGATGAAAAAATTAACTGTAGTCTGATTACGAGTAGCCTATTTTAAAATATAATTTAATCTAATTATAAGTAGGCCCTACTTCATTTTTGGAATGTAATTATGCAATCCAGATTACATGTAATCAGCTACTACCCATGCAGCTCTGGAAATCACACACTAAAACAGATGGCATCGATGATTAAACAATACATAAGCAGTTATAAATGTTCAAATATCATGAGTTGGTATTGTATTCATTACACATGTGAAAACATTTGACCGCTACACTTCAGCCTCATGTAGTCTGTGGCCTACTAATTTAAATAAATAACCTATTTTACCTTTGCTGAAGTCTGGCCTTGAGCTGCAGCTGTCTGTGGTATATACCAGTAATTATTCCGAGGTCAATGCAGCCTTAGTGGCCACTGGTTGCTTTGTAGACGTGCTGAAACAAATATCTTTGCTGTTACTTTTGTGTAAAAAAAAAAAAAAAATTCTCAGTAAAAACCTTCAGAACTTAAATAACCTGTTTGATTGTTTAACTGTTTAAAAAGTCATGTGATGAACTGAATGTTTGATGTAATTTCCTCTTGCTGCTCCATGTTAGCATATTTTCTTTAGCAGTTTCCAAAAACGTCAATATTTTGTAGATTAATATTTGCATGTTAAAAATAATAAAGCCGTGTTTTGGCATGCTATCATTTAAAAAAGAGTTAAATAATCCAATATTCCTTATAATTCCTGGAGAGAATCATATGTGGTTATATAAAAAAAAAACTCCCTACACACCACCTTTTCGTTCATCTGTAGCCCTTATCTCCAGCAGTGATGTACTGTACAAATCTGTCCTGTAGTGACTGTTTCTGTTCACTAGATGACACAAACATTTCAACATACAAATGATCAATCATATAATCAAGTAACTGTAGCATTTACACAAATAATCACCATTCATAATTCATAACAGAGAATAAATTATTCACAGGCTACAACGAGAAGCTTTACGCATACTGGTTTAAACTTTGGAGTAAAAGTTATGGAAAATGACGTTTAGTTTTATTGATCTAACTGGGATTTTTAAATTAGTATTACTTAAGCAAATCATTTTATAGAAGAACCTAGTCTGTTATTAATTTTCTATTGCATCAGTATGATTCCTGACTGAGTTTGTGTTTACTTGCAGAAATCAAAGTCGGATGCTGTGTATGAAAATGTCCCCAAAAACGATGATCAAATAGGTATCTACCAGAATGCATGCTAGTGCTCACACAGGACCCTGACTCACACCTGTTTTTGTTCACAGTTATTCTCTGCCAGGATGTTATTATTCTCTCTCAGTTTTAGTTTTTTGGCTTCATCATTTTTTTTGCAGTTTTTTGTATTAGTTTAATTTAGTGGTTCAAAAATAGTACAGCATCCAGAATCTCAACTAAAATGTTCTGTTTTCATTATTAAATATTGACCCCATTTACTGCTGTTTTTTTGTTTATTTGTTTTCTTGTCAGTATGCACTACTAGAACTACATTTTGGCAAATATATCACTAGCACATCATCGCTCTCTAGTGTTTAAAATACCATCTCATCTCCTCTTGTTGGTTTGTTTCAACATCAGTGTGTAGAGTAACTGAATCTCCTTCCATCACTGACACTATCTCTGCATCAACATAACCTGAAGAAATAAACATAATTATAAGCAAAAGAAAATTATAAAATGGGAAAATTCTGTGAAAATGTCCTTTTCTACAGATCATAAAAATTGAGAGTAGTGAAATACGTTCTCACTTCACATAGTGGATCAAACACCTACGAGATCAAAGATTATACTCACCAGTGACATTAACACTAAAGCTCTTTACGATGCTGAATCTGATGGTGGTTATCAGTAGATAATAGAGTCCAGAGTCTGTGGTTTTGGTGTTTGTGATGGTCAGAGATCCAGTCATATGATTCACCTTCAGTCTGTTTCTGAATCTGACATCAGCATATAAACACTGAACATCTATACAAATAAAACTAAGATCTCATTGATTTCTGCGATGCAAATTTTATTAAAAATCCATTTCATCAAATAATTTGTGGTTTTTACTACACCAGGATCTAAAATGACAGATTCTCCCTCCTGCACTGATTTGTTCTTCATGTTATCTTGTTCAGGAGCATCTGTAACACAAACCAACAGCTGCTGGAGGATCTTTAACTGATAACAACAAACAAACTACACAACATGAGAGAACTGTGGATCAGATCAGAAACATAATGACTCACAATAGACAGAAACTCTGAAGAGCTGAAGAAGACTGTCACTGCTGCTGTTGATCTGTAGTTTATAGAGTCTAGAGTCTGTGGTTCTGGTGTCTGTGACGGTCAGAGATCCAGTCATATAATTCACCTTCAGTCTGTTTCTGAATATCTCTGCACCCTTATTACACTGAACATCTATACAGTTCTTACTCTGATCGCCAGTGATTTCAGCAATGCAAAAGTCATTAAAAAAACCATTTAATCACTTCTTGTTGGATTGTTTCAGTTTTAGTGTATAGAGTGACTGAATCTCCCTCTATCACAGACACTGGCACTATATCTGTCTCAACACCGGGAAAAAAATGAAGAAGAAATAATCAGTTAATTACAAGCCAGCAAAAAGGGGAAAGAAGGGAACAACTCTTTTTGGCTTTGTCAGTTTGTCTAAACACACTTATATTTCAGAGCATTTAATTTTCCCAACATTAATTTCACACATTTAGTACAAATATGGACCCTTTAGGTAACCGGCCCAGAGACAGCTTTTGAACTTTTTTTTGGTTTTTGAGAGTGTAACCTGTGTGGAAACTCTTAAAAAAGTATGTGTCTGAAATCGTCCCACATACCCTTAAACAGGGCACTATTTGAGGGCACAGCCATTTATCTTGGTGTTCAAAACCATAGTGGACGTTATCAAGTGCACTCATTAGTTTCCATAATGCATAGCAATAACAAGTGTACAACCGATGTACACTTAAAGCAGTGGTCTCAAACTCAATTCATGGAGGGCCGCAGCTCTGCAGAGTCTAGCTTCAACCAGCTCCAACTCAAACCTGCTTGGAAGTTTGTAGTAATCCTGAAGATATTGATTAGCTGGATCAGGTGTGTTTGATTAGGGCTGGAGCAAAACTGTGCAGAGCTGTGGCCCTCCAGGAACTGAGTTTGAGACCAATGACTTAAAGGCTAGAGAATAGCAATGATTCACTGTGAGGGTCGTACCGAATGAATTCCCGCGTCTTGCCAGAAGATGATGCCCACAGCTGAATCATCCATCCATCCATCCATCCATCTTCCAAACCATACTTCCAACAGCGCGTAATATCATGTAGGTATATCAATTTACTTTTAATTGATTATTAAATAGTTCAAGTGAGGTACTTGCTAGTTTCCATGACAGAGATCAATATTAATAATTGTATTACTACTGGAACTGCCAGCTTGCTAAGTTTCAAATGATTATTAAACAGCAAGCACTAACTATGAAAAAGAGGCAGCCCATCTGTCACACTCAGTATCCAAATTCGCTCAATCATTTTCAGTCACTCCTTCAACTGAACTATACACTCTTAAAAATAAAGGTGCTTCAAAAGGTTCTTCAAGCGATGCCATAGAAGAACCATTTTTGGTTCCACAAAGAACCATTCAGTCAAAGGTTATTTAAAGAACCATCTCTTCCTTACTTTTTTATAATCTGAAGAACCTTCTTTCACCACAAAGAACCTTTTGTGAAACAGAAAGGTTCTTCAGATGTTAAAGGTTCTTTATGGAACCATTTAGACAAAAAGGTTCTTCTATGGCAGGGGTCATCAAACTTGATCCTGGAGGGCCGGTGTCCTGCAGAGTTAAGCTCCAACTTGCCTCAACACACCTGGCTGGAAGTCTCAAGTATACCTAACAAGACTTTGATTAGCTGCTTCAGGTGTGTTTGATTAGGGTTGGAGCTAAACTCTGCAGGGACACCGGCCCTCCAGGACCAAATTGGTGACCCCTGTTCTATGGCATTGTGAAACTCAGCACAAATGTATTACAGTTAGCCCTATGGGCTGCAAATCGGACAAGAACACGTCTTTAAAATTTGAACACATTGTTTACTACCCCCAAACCCGTGGCACCATTCAACGTCTGTCCACAGAGCCAGGCCAGCTGCAACATTATGGTATTTATTAGTCTCAAATCTCGTCCTCATAAAAACAAGGCTCACGCACACGATCTGAGTGCACAGAATAGTATCCGCATGCTATCCGAACCACATGACTGTAACGGCACTTCCCAAATGCTAAACACTGGCTCATCAAATTTATTCTGAGATTTTGGAAACAGTGGCTGAAGTCTCCTTTCCTTTGATTGGTCACTTTCAACTACAGTCAAATTTTTTATGGTGTTACAATATATAGATATTAGTTTCACTGTGTAGCAACTTTGTTACTGGATTATTATGAAAAATGTATTTCTTAAGCCTAAACTAAACAGTTCACATTTTTTAAAACAATACATAGTTTGTGTGATAAATAGTCTGAGCTGTTTTTCCTGACTGATTGCAGCCATTTAGATAAGTATGCTAACATTACACTGCAGGGTACACATGGGTGAACACTGTAAACTATGGTGTTAGTTAGGGCTAATACAATCTACTTTTGCTCTATGTTGTGTTTAGTGGCTTTGTAGATGGCCAGTGCTTTCCTTTGGAGTGTTACAAGCTGTTCGTGCATAGATAAGTTGAAGTTGCAAAGACTAAAGTCTCAAAACCAGAGATATTCTTTATAAAAGTTTCTGCCACGCCCCACTAAAACGGCTCATTCAAACACGCCCCACATGTCTATGTACGGTGTGGGAAGATTTTCATAACACCACCCAAATTTTATGCAAAGAAAGAGGGTGACTTTTATTCTCGCTGTAGTATTGTTGCTGCCGATGGTGTCATGTCCTGAAGATCCTGTGAAAGCGAAACTACCTTTGGGCTTTCAAAAGAGGATACAACTAGAAATCATTGTTAAGTTGTATTTAAACACTGTTCCAGAGCAGTACAATGCAAATATTCGAGTGTGTGCGGCCCAATTCACGTAGGATATTTCCTGATCCTGGCAGGAGAGTAGCCTACAATGCTGGCTTGCACAAAGGCTGTTTTATAAAGTGGAGCAATTCAAGGACAGTCTGACGCTTCTGACTCACAGCCTGTAAGTATTTCTGCTTTGACGATTCAAACCGAGTTTTGAGCAGTGTAGAGTAGTGCTTGTTGTTTGTCATTTCTCTGATCACAAATGAGACATGGTAATGTTAACGAGGCACGATGCAACGCGACGCGTAAAAAGACAGAATAAGTCATTATAATCAGTAATTATGTCCCCATGGATGCAACAAATGCCTTGTTTGTAATGGGTTTTATTGTTTTAGTCTCGTCGCGACGGGAAACGCCATCACAATACAGTGAGGGGCGTAACATTTCCGTCACACGCTTGAGGTATTCGGCCAATCACAACGCACTGGATAGCTGGCCAATCAGAGCACGCCTCGCTCCTCAGAACGATGAGCTTTGTAAAAATCGATGCGTTTGTAACACTGTAAACTATTGTTAGTTAGGTTCATTACTTTTGTCGATGAAGTTTTAAAGCTTTTAATGCAATTGCTTTTTTTCAGGTTAAAAGCTGTTCGTCTAATTAGTTAGTTTGAATTTGCCGTTCTTCCCAGATACATCAAATCAAACAGACATCATTATGAGCTCTACTTTGGATTCAGGTCCATCTCTTAGATGTTCCATTTATAAAAACCAAAACAGCCTTGATCTGTTTAGAACCTGTTCTTGTTTTTTTCATCAGGTCTGTTTGGTGAGTCGGTGTCAGTGATGGAGGGAGATTCTGTCACATTACACACCGATGATACTGAAATATGTGAAGATCATGAAATACTGTGGAAATTTGGAGCTGAAAAGTCTCTGATAGCTCAAATAAATAAAATCAGTAGAACTGCTGGAATCTTCTCCACATTTGATGTTCCTGATGGGAGATTCAGAAACAGACTAAATCTAGACAAACAGACTGGATCTCTGATCATCACAAACAACAGAAATGAACATGCTGGAGTTTATGAACTACAGATAAATGGAGCAAAACGGTCAACAAAAACATTCAGTCTTTCTGTCTATGGTGAGTAGAGATCATTTGTCCAAAATGTTTAGCATATTCTTGTTTTATTAAAGAAATATTTCAGGTTCAGCACAAGTTAGGCTCAATCCACATCATGTGCGGCTTAAGGCTGACTACCTTCAAAAGAAGTGCTCGTTCCTCAATAAATAAATACATAAAGAAAAAAATGGAGGTAAAAGTGAGCCATTCAGTGCCTCTCAGTGCAAGTGAATGAGGCCAATATTTGGAGGGTAAAAGCATATTATGCTTGCTTACACCTATATTAATTGTTCTGTTTTAAGTCATTCTTTGACCTGTAAAACCGTTTAAATCACTAGTTTTTGTGTGTGTGTTCGGTGTGTGTGTGCACTTGGATGGGTTAAATGCAGAGCACAAATTCCGAGTATGGGTCACGTACTTGGCCACACGTCACTTCACTTCAGTACACTGGAAACAATTGTTGTGTAGATTTACCCATTAGATTTCACTTTATTTTCTCATTTTCAGCCCGTCTGCCTGTTCCTGTCATTAATATTCACTCCTCACAATGTTCTTCTTCATCATCATCTTCATCACAGCAGAATTGTTCATTGGTGTGTTCAGTGTTGAATGTGGGTCATGTGACTCTCTCCTGGTACAAAGGAAACAGTTTATTGTCCAGCATCAGTGTGTCTGATCTCAGCATCAGTCTCTCTCTACCTCTGGAGGTGGAATATCAGGATAAAAACACCTACAGCTGTGTGCTCAACAATCCCATCAGAAACCAGACGAGACATCTGGACATCAGCAAACTCTGTCAGCCATGTTCAGGTATGAAAGTGGTAAATATTAGTGACGATTTATATACCTGAACTGTGTTTTCGACAAAAATAAACTATCACTGAGAGATATCAGTCTTGTTTGAGGTCAGACTGACTAGCTCATGTTCTCCATTACAGATCAGGGCCTTTAATGTTGGCGCAGCCATTTTTGCGTAGGCTATGAAAACCGGTAAATTATATTAAATTATACGGATGAAAAAACATGCTCACTACTCGGTATTCTGATGAACCAGCTGCCTTTATTTGCATATGTCCTTTTTTTGGAAGACATGCATGAGCAGCGTGAGGGCACACTCAATACAAACGTTATAAATAACACACTCTTATTTCAGCATTGATATAATAATGTTGTGTTTCTTTCAGCAAACAATTTGCTTCAAACATTTAGTTTGACATTACTTTAAAGGTAACTTCTTAGTCTATAGCCTAGAAGTTCTAATTAAGTCTCTTTACGCTCTTTAAAGACTTCTTACAACATCACAAAACTATTGACTGTTGGGAAGTTTTCATACCATAAATATATCAAAGAAGACCTTGAATTTATTCTGCTTTAGTCTGTTATGCGATTAGGGTTTTTCTGGAGACTTGAAAGGAACTACTTCTTAGGCTTTCAAAAGAGGAAAAACTAAATATTGTTAATTGTATTAAAATGTTCATTATTTGTGAAATCAGACAAATCATTCAGTTTGGCCCAATTAGTGGATAATCTTTTCCGGACAGGAGACACGCTAAATGATGCTTGACAAGTGTTTACTAATAAACGTGGCACATTCAGACGTCTGCCTTCTGACTCAGGCAGCTCTGTAAGTACGTTTCTGCTTCTGACGATTCAAACAGAGTTTTGAGCAGTGTAGAGTAGTGCTTGTTGTTTGTATTTCTCTGATCACAAATGCAGACATGGTAATGTTAACGAGGCACGATGCAACGCGACGCGTAAAAAGACAGAATAAGTCATTATAATCAGTAATTATGTCCCCACTGGATGCAACAAATGCCTGTTTGTAATGGGTTTTATTGTTTTAGTCTCGTCGCGACGGGAAACGCCATCACAATACAGTGAGGGGCGTAACATTTCCGTCACACGCTTGAGGTATTCGGCCAATCACAACGCACTGGATAGCTGGCCAATCAGAGCACGCCTCGCTCCTCAGAACGATGAGCTTTGTAAAAATCGATGCGTTTCAGAAAGGCGGGGCATAGAGGAGCAACAATAATGTACAGTATGTGGAAAATAATGTGTTTTATTTTACTTTAAACCACATAAACACATTGCATTACACCAAATACACAAAATATTGTTCTTTTTAGCAACGTCATATGACCCCTTTAACACTATTATGTGGGCCATGTGACCAAAAGTTTATATGAGTGATTTACAAACCCGATTCCAAAAAAGTTGGGACACTGTACAAATTGTGAATAAAAACAGAATGCAATGATGTGGAAGTTTCAAATTTCAATATTATATTCAGAATACAACATAGATGACATATCAAATGTTTAAACTGAGAAAATGTATCATTTTAAGGGAAAAATAAGTTGATTTTAAATTTCATGGCATCAACACATCTCAAAAAAGTTGGGACAAGGCCATGTTTACCACTGTGTGGCATCCCCTCTTCTTTTTATAACAGTCTGCAAACGTCTGGGGACTGAGGAGACAAGTTGCTCAAGTTTAGGAATAGGAATGTTGTCCCATTCTTGTCTAATACAGGCTTCTAGTTGCTCAACTGTCTTAGGTCTTCTTTGTCGCATCTTCCTCTTTATGATGCGCCAAATGTTTTCTATGGGTGAAAGATCTGGACTGCAGGCTGGCCATTTCAGTACCTGGATCCTTCTTCTACACAGCCATGATGTTGTAATTGTGCAGTATGGGTGGATCATTTACAAATTGTAGTCCATTACATGACAAAAACTTGTAGTTAGTAACGTAATCCATTACATTACACATTTTTGGTAACATAATCAGACTACCTTTTGATTACT
>JALXFT010000505.1:0-16792 GCA_023376895.1 Aspiorhynchus laticeps
CAATGCACAAAATCACTAGTTTAGAGCTTCTAAGAACACTAATGCTCTGTTTAGTGCAACTAACAAAAGAAGAGAAACAAGGCCACAGATGCTGAAAAGCTTTTTCACATTGAGAGAAAGTTGGTTTATGCAATTTTAGGAGTAAAACTCAAGTACATGAAGGATGTTTCTTTCTCATGAAATTAAATGTTATTTGCATTGCAGAAGACAGATTTTCATGTTTTATAGCTTTTTTTGCAGAGCAAGTCATGTTAGAGCTTCAATGCACAGAATCACTAGTTTAGAGCTTCTAAGAACATTAATGCTCTGTTTAGTGCAACTAAGCAAAAGAAGCGAAAGCAAGGCCACAGATGCTGAAAAGCGTCTTTCTCAGTGAGAGAAAGTTAGTTTATGCAATTTTTGGAGTAAAACCCAAGTACATGAAATACAATGCAGAGGACATATTTTCATGTTTTAGAGCTTTTTTGCAGTTTGTCTGATGCTGAAAAGCTTCTTTCTCAGTGAGAGAAAGTTGGTTTATGCAATTTTAGAGTAAAACTCAAGTACATGAAAGATGTTTCTTTCTCATGAAATTAAATGTTATTTGCAATGCAGAAGACAGTTTTCTTGTTTTAGAGCTTTTTTGCAGAGCAAATCATGTTAGAGCTTCAATGCACAAAATCACTAGTTTAGAGCTTTAAGAACACTAATGCTCTGTTTAGTGCAACTAAGCAAAAGAAGAGAAAGCAAGGCCACAGATGCTGAAAACTTCTTTCTCAGTGAGAGAAAGTTGGTTTATGCAATTTTAGGAGTAAAACTCAAGTAATGAAGATGTTTCTTTCTCATGAAATTAAATGTTATTTGCAATGCAGAAGACAGATTTTCTGTTTTAGAGCTTTTTTGCAGAGCAAATCATGTTAGAGCTTCAATGCAAAAATCACTAGTTTGAGTTCTAAGAACATTAATGCTCTGTTTAGTGCAACTAAGCAAAAGAAGCGAAAGAAGGCACAGATGCTGAAAAGCTTTTTTCTCATTGAGAGAAAGTTGGTTTATGCAATTTTAGGAGTAAAACTCAAGTACATGAAGGATGTTTCTTTCTCATGAAATTAAATGTTATTTGCAATGCAGAAGACAGCTTTTCTTGTTTTAGAGCTTTTTTGCAGAGCAAATCATGTTAGAGCTTCAATGCACAAAATCACTAGTTTAGAGCTTCTAAGAACACTAATGCTCTGTTTAGTGCATCTAATCAAAAGAAGAGAAAACAAGGCCACAGATGCTGAAAAGCTTTTTTCACATTGAGAGAAAGTTGGTTTATGCAATTTTAGGAGTAAAACTCAAGTACATGAAGGATGTTTCTTTCTCATGAAATTAAATGTTATTTGCATTGCAGAAGACAGATTTTCATGTTTTATAGCTTTTTTTGCAGAGCAAGTCATGTTAGAGCTTCAATGCACAACATCACTAGTTTAGAGCGTCTAAGAACATTAATGCTCTGTTTAGTGCAACTAAGCAAAAGAAGCGAAAGCAAGGCCACAGATGCTGAAAAGCGTCTTTCTCAGTGAGAGAAAGTTAGTTTATGCAATTTTTGGAGTAAAACCCAAGTACATGAAATACAATGCAGAGGACATATTTTCATGTTTTAGAGCTTTTTTGCAGTTTGTCTGATGCTGAAAAGCTTCTTTCTCAGTGAGAGAAAGTTGGTTTATGCAATTTTAGGAGTAAAACTCAAGTACATGAAAGATGTTTCTTTCTCATGAAATTAAATGTTATTTGCAATGCAGAAGACAGCTTTTCTTGTTTTAGAGCTTTTTTGCAGAGCAAATCATGTTAGAGCTTCAATGCACAAAATCACTAGTTTAGAGCGTTTAAGAACACTAATGCTCTGTTTAGTGCAACTAAGCAAAAGAAGAGAAAGCAAGGCCACAGATGCTGAAAAGCTTCTTTCTCAGTGAGAGAAAGTTGGTTTATGCAATTTTAGGAGTAAAACTCAAGTACATGAAAGATGTTTCTTTCTCATGAAATTAAATGTTATTTGCAATGCAGAAGACAGATTTTCATGTTTTAGAGCTTTTTTGCAGAGCAAATCATGTTAGAGCTTCAATGCATAAAATCACTAGTTTGAGTTTCTAAGAACATTAATGCTCTGTTTAGTGCAACTAAGCAAAAGAAGCGAAAGCAAGGACACAGATGCTGAAAAGCTTTTTTCTCATTGAGAGAAAGTTGGTTTATGTAATTTTAGGAGTAAAACTCAAGTACATGAAGGATGTTTCTTTCTCATGAAATTAAATGTTATTTGCAATGCAGAAGACAGCTTTTCTTGTTTTAGAGCTTTTTTACAAAGCAAATCATGTTAGAGCTTCAATGCACAAAATCACTAGTTTAGAGCTTTTAAGAACACTAATGCTCTGTTTAGTGCAACTAAGCAAAAGAAGAGAAAGCAAGGCCACAGATGCTGAAAAGCTTCTTTCTCAGTGAGAGAAAGTTGGTTTATGCAATTTTAGGAGTAAAACTCAAGTACATGAAAGGATGTTTCTTTCTCATGAAATTAAATGTTATTTGCAATGCAGAAGACAGATTTTCATGTTTTAGAGCTTTTTTGCAGAGCAAATCATGTTAGAGCTTCAATGCAAAAATCACTAGTTTAGAGCTTCTAAGAACACTAATGCTCTGTTTAGTGCAACTAAGCAAAAGAAGGAAAGCAAGGCCACAGATGCTGAAAAGCTTCTTTTCTCAGTGAGAGAAAGTTGGTTTATGCAATTTTAGGAGTAAAACTCAAGTACATGAAGGATGTTTCTTTCTCATGAAATTAAATGTTATTTGCAATGCAGAAGACAGATTTTCTGTTTTAGAGCTTTTTTGCAGAGCAAATCATGTTAGAGCTTCAATGCACAAAATCATAGTTTAGAGCTTTAAGAACACTAATGCTCTGTTTAGTGCAACTAAGCAAAAGAAGGAAAGCAAGGCCACAGATGCTGAAAAGCTTCTTTCTCATGAGAGAAAGTTGGTTTATGCAATTTTGGAGTAAAACCAAGTACATGAAAGATGTTTCTTTCTCATGAAATTAAAGTTTTTGCAATGCAAAGAAGTTTTCTTTTTTAAGTTTTTTGCAGGCAAATCATGTTAGAGCTTCAATGCAAAAATCACTAGTTTAGAGCTTCTAAGAACACTAATGCTCTGTTTAGTGCAACTAACAAAAGAAGAGAAACAAGGCCACAGATGCTGAAAAGCTTCTTTTTCAGTGAGAGAAAGTTGGTTTATGCAATTTTAGGAGTAAAACTCAAGTACATGAAAGATGTTTCTTTTCATGAAATTAAATGTTTTTGCAATGCAAAGACAGTTTTCTGTTTTAGAGCTTTTTTGCAGAGCAAATCATGTTAGAGCTTCAATGCAAAAATCACTAGTTTAGAGCTTCTAAGAACACTAATGCTCTGTTTAGTGCACTAACAAAAGAAGGAAAAACAAGGCCACAGATGCTGAAAAGCTTTTTTCCATTGAGAGAAAGTTGGTTTATGCAATTTTAGGAGTAAAACTCAAGTACATGAAGGATGTTTCTTTCTCATGAAATTAAATGTATATTTGCAATGCAGAAGACAGATTTTCATGTTTTATAGCTTTTTTTGCAGAGCAAGTCATGTTAGAGCTTCAATGCACAACATCACTAGTTTAGAGCGTTCTAAGAACATTAATGCTCTGTTTAGTGCAACTAAGCAAAAAGAAGAAAGCAAAGAGTTCTTCCAGATGCTGAAAAGCGTCTTTCTCAGTGAGAGAAAGTTAGTTTATGCAATTTTTGGAGTAAAACCCAAGTACATGAAATACAATGCAGAGACATATTTTCATGTTTTAGAGCTTTTTGCAGTTTGTCTGATGCTGAAAAGCTTCTTTCTCAGTAGAGAAAGTTGGTTTATGCAATTTTAGGAGTAAAACTCAAGTACATGAAAGATGTTTCTTTCTCATGAAATTAAATGTATATTTGCAATGCAGAAGACAGATTTTCATGTTTTAGAGCTTTTTTGCAGAGCAAATCATGTTAGAGCTTCAATGCATAAAATCACTAGTTTAGAGCTTCTAAGAACACTAATGCTCTGTTTAGTGCAACTAAGCAAAAGAAGAGAAAGCAAGACCACAGATGCTGAAAAGCTTCTTTTTCAGTGAGAGAAAGTTGGTTTATGCAATTTTAGGAGTAAAACTCAAGTACATGAAGGATGTTTCTTTCTCATGAAATTAAATGTTATTTGCAATGCAAAAACAGTTTTCTGTTTTAGAGCTTTTTTGCAGAGCAAATCATGTTAGAGCTTCAATGCAAAAATCACTATTTAGAGCTTCTAAGAACACTAATGCTCTGTTTATGCATCTAATCAAAAGAAAGAAAACAAGGCCACAGATCTGAAAAGCTTTTTTCACATTGAGAGAAAGTTGGTTTAGCAATTTTAGGAGTAAAACTCAAGTACATGAAGGATGTTTCTTTCTCATGAAATTAAATTTTTTGCATTGCAGAAGACAATTTTCAGTTTTATAGCTTTTTTTGCAGACAATCATGTTAGAGCTTCAATGACAAATCACTAGTTTAAGCGTCAAGAACATTAATGCTCTTTTATGCAACTAACAAAAGAAGCAAAGCAAGGCCACAGAGCTGAAAAGCGTCTTTCTCATGAGAGAAAGTTAGTTTATGCAATTTTTGGAGTAAAACCCAAGTACATGAAATACAATGCAGAGGACATATTTTCATGTTTTAGAGCGCAGTTTGCTGATGCTGAAAAGCTTCTTTCTCAGTGGAGAAAGTTGGTTTATGCAATTTTAGGAGTAAAACTCAAGTACATAAAATGTTTCTTTCTCATGAAATTAAATGTTATTTGCAATCAGAAACAGATTTTCTTGTTTTAGAGCTTTTTTGCAGAGCAAATCATGTTAGAGCTTCAATGCATAAAATCACTAGTTTAGAGCTTTCTAAGAACACTAATGCTCTGTTTAGTGCAACTAAGCAAAAGAAGGAAAGCAAGGACACAGATGCTGAAAAGCTTTCTTTCTCAGTGAGAGAAAGTTGGTTTATGCAATTTTAGGAGTAAAACTCAAGTACATGAAGGATGTTTCTTTCTCATGAAATTAAATGTTATTTGCAATGCAGAAGACAGCTTTTCTTGTTTTAGAGCTTTTTTGCAGAGCAAATCATGTTAGAGCTTCAATGCACAAAATCACTAGTTTAGAGCTTTTAAGAACACTAATGCTCTGTTTAGTGCAACTAAGCAAAAGAAGAGAAAGCAAGGCCACAGATGCTGAAAAGCTTCTTTCTCAGTGAGAGAAAGTTGGTTTATGCAATTTTAGGAGTAAAACTCAAGTACATGAAAGATGTTTCTTTCTCATGAAATTAAATGTTTTGTGCAATGCAGAAGACAGATTTTCATGTTTTAGAGCTTTTTTGCAGAGCAAATCATGTTAGAGCTTCAATGCATAAAATCACTAGTTTAGAGCTTCTAAGAACACTAATGCTCTGTTTAGTGCAACTAATCAAAAGAAGAGAAAACAAGGCCACAGATGCTGAAAAGCTTTTTTCACATTGAGAGAAAGTTGGTTTATGCAATTTTAGGAGTAAAACTCAAGTACATGAAAGATGTTTCTTTCTCATGAAATTAAATGTTATTTGCATTGCAGAAGACAGATTTTCATGTTTTATAGCTTTTTTGCAGAGCAAGTCATGTTAGAGCTTCAATGCACAACATCACTAGTTTAGAGCTTCTAAGAACATAATGCTCTGTTTAGTGCAACTAAGCAAAAGAAGCGAAAGCAAGGCCACAGATGCTGAAAAGCGTCTTTCTCAGTGAGAGAAAGTTAGTTTATGCAATTTTGGAGTAAAACCCAAGTACATGAAATACAATGCAGAGGACATATTTTCATGTTTTAGAGCTTTTTTGCAGTTTGTCTGATGCTGAAAAGCTTCTTTCTCAGTGAGAGAAAGTTGGTTTATGCAATTTTAGAGTAAAACTCAAGTACATGAAAGATGTTTCTTTCTCATGAAATTAAATGTTATTTGCAATGCAGAAGACAGCTTTTCATGTTTTAGAGCTTTTTTGCAGAGCAAGTCATGTTAGAGCTTCAATGCATAAAATCACTAGTTTAGAGCTTCTAAGAACACTAATGCTCTGTTTAGTGCAACTAAGCAAAAGAAGAGAAAGCAAGACCACAGATGCTGAAAAGCTTCTTTTTCAGTGAGAGAAAGTTGGTTTATGCAATTTTAGGAGTAAAACTCAAGTACATGAAGGATGTTTCTTTCTCATGAAATTAAATGTTATTTGCAATGCAGAAGACAGCTTTTCTTGTTTTAGAGCTTTTTTGCAGAGCAAGTCATGTTAGAGCTTCAATGCACAGAATCACTAGTTTAGAGCTTCTAAGAACACTAATGCTCTGTTTAGTGCAACTAAGCAAAAGAAGCGAAAGCAAGGCCACAGATGCTGAAAAGCTTCTTTCTCAGTGAGAGAAAGTTGGTTTATGCAATTTTAGGAGTAAAACTCAAGTACATGAAGGATGTTTCTTTCTCATGAAATTAAATGTTATTTGCAATGCAGAAGACAGCTTTTCTTGTTTTAGAGCTTTTTTGCAGAGCAAATCATGTTAGAGCTTCAATGCACAAAATCACTAGTTTAGAGCTTTTAAGAACACTAATGCTCTGTTTAGTGCAACTAAGCAAAAGAAGAGAAAGCAAGGCCACAGATGCTGAAAAGCTTCTGTCTCAGTGAGAGAAAGTTGGTTTATGCAATTTTAGGAGTAAAACTCAAGTACATGAAAGATGTTTCTTTCTCATGAAATTAAATGTTTTGTGCAATGCAAAAGACAGATTTTCATGTTTTAGAGCTTTTTTGCAGAGCAAATCATGTTAGAGCTTCAATGCATAAAATCACTAGTTTAGAGCTTCTAAGAACACTAATGCTCTGTTTAGTGCATCTAATCAAAAGAAGAGAAAACAAGGCCACAGATGCTGAAAAGCTTTTTTACATGAGAGAAAGTTGGTTTATGCAATTTTAGGAGTAAAACTCAAGTACATGAAGGATGTTTCTTTCTCATGAAATTAAATGTTATTTGCATTGCAGAAGACAGATTTTCATGTTTTATAGCTTTTTTGCAGAGCAAGTCATGTTAGAGCTTCAATGCACAACATCACTAGTTTAGAGCTTCTAAGAACATTAATGCTCTGTTTAGTGCAACTAAGCAAAAGAAGCGAAAGCAAGGCCACAGATGCTGAAAAGCGTCTTTCTCAGTGAGAGAAAGTTAGTTTATGCAATTTTGGAGTAAAACCAAGTACATGAAATACAATGCAGAGGACATATTTTCATGTTTTAGAGCTTTTTTGCAGTTTGTCTGATGCTGAAAAGCTTCTTTCTCAGTGAGAGAAAGTTGGTTTATGCAATTTTACGAGTAAAACTCAAGTACATGAAAGATGTTTCTTTCTCATGAAATTAAATGTTATTTGCAATGCAGAAGACAGCTTTTCTTGTTTTAGAGCTTTTTTGCAGAGCAAATCATGTTAGAGCTTCAATGCACAAAATCACTAGTTTAGAGCGTTTAAGAACACTAATGCTCTGTTTAGTGCAACTAAGCAAAAGAAGAGAAAGCAAGGCCACAGATGCTGAAAATCTTCTTTCTCAGTGAGAGAAAGTTGGTTTATGCAATTTTAGGAGTAAAACTCAAGTATATGAAAGATGTTTCTTTCTCATGATATTAAATGTTATTTGCAATGCAGAAGACAGATTTTCATGTTTTAGAGCTTTTTTGCAGAGCAAATCATGTTAGAGCTTCAATGCATAAAATCACTAGTTTGGAGTTTCTAAGAACACTAATGCTCTGTTTAGTGCAACTAAGCAAAAGAAGCGAAAGCAAGGACACAGATGCTGAAAAGCTTTTTTCTCATTGAGAGAAAGTTGGTTTATGTAATTTTAGGAGTAAAACTCAAGTACATGAAGGATGTTTCTTTCTCATGAAATTAAATGTTATTTGCAATGCAGAAGACAGCTTTTCTTGTTTTAGAGCTTTTTTACAAAGCAAATCATGTTAGAGCTTCAATGCACAAAATCACTAGTTTAGAGCTTTTAAGAACACTAATGCTCTGTTTAGTGCAACTAAGCAAAAGAAGAGAAAGCAAGGCCACAGATGCTGAAAAGCTTCTTTCTCAGTGAGAGAAAGTTGGTTTATGCAATTTTAGGAGTAAAACTCAAGTACATGAAAGATGTTTCTTTCTCATGAAATTAAATGTTTTGTGCAATGCAGAAGACAGATTTTCATGTTTTAGAGCTTTTTTGCAGAGCAAATCATGTTAGAGCTTCAATGCATAAAATCACTAGTTTAGAGCTTCTAAGAACACTAATGCTCTGTTTAGTGCATCTAATCAAAAGAAGAGAAAACAAGGCCACAGATGCTGAAAAGCTTTTTTCACATTGAGAGAAAGTTGGTTTATGCAATTTTAGGAGTAAAACTCAAGTACATGAAATACAATGCAGAGGACATATTTTCATGTTTTAGAGCTTTTTTGCAGTTTGTCATGTTAGAGCTTCAATGCATAAAATCACTAGTTTAGAGCTTCTAAGAACACTAATGCTCTGTTTAGTGCAACTAAGCAAAAGAAGCGAAAGCAAGACACAGATGCTGAAAAGCTTCTTTCTCAGTGAGAGAAAGTTGGTTTATGCAATTTTAGGAGTAAAACTCAAGTACATGAAAGATGTTTCTTTCTCATGAAATTAAATGTTATTTGCAATGCAGAAGACAGCTTTTCTTGTTTTAGAGCTTTTTTGCAGAGCAAATCATGTTAGAGCTTCAATGCACAAAATCACTAGTTTAGAGCTTTAAGAACACTAATGCTCTGTTTAGTGCAACTAAGCAAAAGAAGAGAAAGCAAGGCCACAGATGCTGAAAAGCTTCTTTCTCAGTGAGAGAAAGTTGGTTTATGCAATTTTAGGAGTAAAACTCAAGTACATGAAGATGTTTCTTTCTCATGAAATTAAATGTTTATTTGCAATGCAGAAGACAGATTTTCATGTTTTAGAGCTTTTTTGCAGAGCAAATCATGTTAGAGCTTCAATGCACAAAATCACTAGTTTAGAGCTTCTAAGAACACTAATGCTCTGTTTAGTGCAACTAAGCAAAAGAAGAAAAACAAGGCCACAGATGCTGAAAAGCTTTTTTCTCATTGAGAGAAAGTTGTTTATGCAATTTTAGGAGTAAAACTCAAGTACATGAAGGATGTTTCTTTCTCATGAAATTAAATGTTATTTGCATTGCAGAAGACAGATTTTCATGTTTTATAGCTTTTTTTGCAGAGCAAGTCATGTTAGAGCTTCAATGCACAAAATCACTAGTTTAGAGCGTCTAAGAACATTAATGCTCTGTTTAGTGCAACTAAGCAAAAGAAGCGAAAGCAAGGCCACAGATGCTGAAAAGCGTCTTTCTCAGTGAGAGAAAGTTAGTTTATGCAATTTTTGGAGTAAAACCCAAGTACATGAAATACAATGCAGAGGACATATTTTCATGTTTTAGAGCTTTTTTGCAGTTTGTCTGATGCTGAAAAGCTTCTTTCTCAGTGAGAGAAAGTTGGTTTATGCAATTTTAGGAGTAAAACTCAAGTACATGAAAGATGTTTCTTTCTCATGAAATTAAATGTTATTTGCAATGCAGAAGACAGATTTTCATGTTTTAGAGCTTTTTTGCAGAGCAAGTCATGTTAGAGCTTCAATGCATAAAATCACTAGTTTAGAGCTTCTAAGAACACTAATGCTCTGTTTAGTGCAACTAAGCAAAAGAAGAGAAAGCAAGACCACAGATGCTGAAAAGCTTCTTTTTCAGTGAGAGAAAGTTGGTTTATGCAATTTTAGGAGTAAAACTCAAGTACATGAAAGATGTTTCTTTCTCATGAAATTAAATGTTTTGTGCAATGCAAAAGACAGATTTTCATGTTTTAGAGCTTTTTTGCAGAGCAAATCATGTTAGAGCTTCAATGCATAAAATCACTAGTTTAGAGCTTCTAAGAACACTAATGCTCTGTTTAGTGCATCTAATCAAAAGAAGAGAAAACAAGGCCACAGATGCTGAAAAGCTTTTTTCACATTGAGAGAAAGTTGGTTTATGCAATTTTAGGAGTAAAACTCAAGTACATGAAGGATGTTTCTTTCTCATGAAATTAAATGTTATTTGCATTGCAGAAGACAGATTTTCATGTTTTATAGCTTTTTTTGCAGAGCAAGTCATGTTAGAGCTTCAATGCACAAAATCACTAGTTTAGAGCTTCTAAGAACACTAATGCTCTGTTTAGTGCAACTAAGCAAAAGAAGCGAAAGCAAGGCCACAGATGCTGAAAAGCGTCTTTCTCAGTGAGAGAAAGTTGGTTTATGCAATTTTAGGAGTAAAACTCAAGTACATGAAATACAATGCAGAGGACATATTTTCATGTTTTAGAGCTTTTTTGCAGTTTGTCTGATGCTGAAAAGCTTCTTTCTCAGTGAGAGAAAGTTGGTTTATGCAATTTTAGGAGTAAAACTCAAGTACATGAAAGATGTTTCTTTCTCATGAAATTAAATGTTATTTGCAATGCAGAAGACAGATTTTCATGTTTTAGAGCTTTTTTGCAGAGCAAGTCATGTTAGAGCTTCAATGCATAAAATCACTAGTTTAGTGCTTCTAAGAACACTAATGCTCTGTTTAGTGCAACTAAGCAAAAGAAGAGAAAGCAAACCACAGATGCTGAAAAGCTTCTTTTCAGTGAGAGAAAGTTGGTTTATGCAATTTTAGGAGTAAAACTCAAGTACATGAAAGATGTTTCTTTCTCATGAAATTAAATGTTATTTGCAATGCAGAAGACAGATTTTCATGTTTTAGAGCTTTTTTGCAGAGCAAATCATGTTAGAGCTTCAATGCATAAAATCACTAGTTTAGAGCTTCTAAGAACACTAATGCTCTGTTTAGTGCAACTAAGCAAAAGAAGAAAACAAGGCCACAGATGCTGAAAAGCTTTTTTCTCATTGAGAGAAAGTTGGTTTATGCAATTTTAGGAGTAAAACTCAAGTACATGAAGGATGTTTCTTTCTCATGAAATTAAATGTTATTTGCAATGCAGAAGACAGATTTTCATGTTTTATAGCTTTTTTTGCAGAGCAAGTCATGTTAGAGCTTCAATGCACAACATCACTAGTTTAGAGAGCTCTAAGAACATTAATGCTCTGTTTTAGTGCAACTAAGCAAAAGAAGCGAAAGCAAGGCCACAGATGCTGAAAAGCGTCTTTCTCAGTGAGAGAAAGTTGGTTTATGCAATTTTAGGAGTAAAACTCAAGTACATGAAATACAATGCAGAGGACATATTTTCATGTTTTAGAGCTTTTTTGCAGTTTGTCTGATGCTGAAAAGCTTCTTTCTCATGAGAGAAAGTTTGGTTTTATGCAATTTTAGGAGTAAAACTCAAGTACATGAAAGATGTTTCTTTCTCATGAAATTAAATGTTATTTGCAATGCAGAAGACAGCAGATTCATGATTTAGTATATGAAGGAGTTTCAAAGTTAGTAGGAGAATGTAAATGGAGAGTTGAGCAAAGAGCTTTTTTGCAGAGCAAATCATGTTAGAGCTTCAATGCATAAAATCACTAGTTTAGAGCTTCTAAGAACACTAATGCTCTGTTTAGTGCAACTAAGCAAAAGAAGAGAAAGCAAGGCCACAGATGCTGAAAAGCTTCTTTCTCAGTGAGAGAAAGTTGGTTTATGCAATTTTAGGAGTAAAACTCAAGTACATGAAGGATGTTTCTTTCTCATGAAATTAAATGTTATTTGCAATGCAGAAGACAGCTTTTCTTGTTTTAGAGCTTTTTTGCAGAGCAAATCATGTTAGAGCTTCAATGCACAAAATCACTAGTTTAGAGCTTCTAAGAACACTAATGCTCTGTTTAGTGCAACTAAGCAAAAGAAGCGAAAGCAAGGCCACAGATGCTGAAAAGCTTCTTTCTCAGTGAGAGAAAGTTGGTTTATGCAATTTTAGGAGTAAAACTCAAGTACATGAAGGATGTTTCTTTCTCATGAAATTAAATGTTATTTTGCAATGCAGAAGACTTTTTTTGAGAGCTCATGTTTAGCAGAGCTTTTTATGAAGTCATAGAAAATCATAGTTGACTTCAATGCACAAAATCACTAGTTTAGCAATAACAAGGTATCTTATGCTCTAAGATTAAAAAAATAATAATAAACATTATTAGGAGATAGAATAATGAAATTAGTCATAGAAAGACACAAACAAAGATGCTGAAAAGCTTCTGTCTCAGTGAGAGAAAGTTGGTTTATGCAATTTTAGGAGTAAAACTCAAGTACATGAAAGATGTTTCTTTCTCATGAAATTAAATGTTTTTGCAATGCAGAAGACAGATTTTCATGTTTTAGAGCTTTTTTGCAGAGCAAATCATGTTAGAGCTTCAATGCATAAAATCACTAGTTTAGAGCTTCTAAGAACACTAATGCTCTGTTTAGTGCATCTAATCAAAAGAAGAGAAAACAAGGCCACAGATGCTGAAAAGCTTTTTCACATTGAGAGAAAGTTGGTTTATGCAATTTTAGGAGTAAAACTCAAGTACATGAAAGGATGTTTCTTTCTCATGAAATTAAATGTTATTTGCAATGCAGAAGACAGATTTTCATGTTTTAGAGCTTTTTTTGCAGAGCAAGTCATGTTAGAGCTTCAATGCACAACATCACTAGTTTAGAGCGTCTAAGAACATTAATGCTCTGTTTAGTGCAACTAAGCAAAAGAAGCGAAAGCAAGGCCACAGATGCTGAAAAGCGTCTTTCTCAGTGAGAGAAAGTTAGTTTATGCAATTTTTGGAGTAAAACCCAAGTACATGAAATACAATGCAGAGGACATATTTTCATGTTTTAGAGCTTTTTTGCAGTTTGTCTGATGCTGAAAAGCTTCTTTCTCAGTGAGAGAAAGTTGGTTTATGCAATTTTAGGAGTAAAACTCAAGTACATGAAAGATGTTTCTTTCTCATGAAATTAAATGTTATTTGCAATGCAGAAGACAGATTTTCATGTTTTAGAGCTTTTTTGCAGAGCAAGTCATGTTAGAGCTTCAATGCATAAAATCACTAGTTTAGAGCTTCTAAGAACACTAATGCTCTGTTTAGTGCAACTAAGCAAAAGAAGAGAAAGCAAGGCCACAGATGCTGAAAAGCTTCTTTTTCAGTGAGAGAAAGTTGGTTTATGCAATTTTAGGAGTAAAACTCAAGTACATGAAAGATGTTTCTTTCTCATGAAATTAAATGTTATTTGCAATGCAGAAGACAGCTTTTCTTGTTTTAGAGCTTTTTTGCAGAGCAAATCATGTTAGAGCTTCAATGCACAAAATCACTAGTTTAGAGCTTCTAAGAACACTAATGCTCTGTTTAGTGCAACTAAGCAAAAGAGAAAGCAAGGCCACAGATGCTGAAAAGCTTCTTTCTCAGTGAGAGAAAGTTGGTTTATGCAATTTTAGGAGTAAAACTCAAGTACATGAAGGATGTTTCTTTCTCATGAAATTAAATGTTATTTGCAATGCAGAAGACAGCTTTTCTTGTTTTAGAGCTTTTTTGCAGAGCAAATCATGTTAGAGCTTCAATGCACAAAATCACTAGTTTAGAGCTTTTAAGAACACTAATGCTCTGTTTAGTGCAACTAAGCAAAAGAAGAGAAAGCAAGGCCACAGATGCTGAAAAGCTTCTGTCTCAGTGAGAGAAAGTTTTTTTATGCAATTTTAGGAGTAAAACTCAAGTACATGAAAGATGTTTCTTTCTCATGAAATTAAATGTTTTTGCAATGCAAAGACAGATTTTCATGTTTTAGAGCTTTTTTGCAGAGCAAATCATGTTAGAGCTTCAATGCATAAAATCACTAGTTTAGAGCTTCTAAGAACACTAATGCTCTGTTTAGTGCATCTAATCAAAAGAAGAAAACAAGGCCACAGATGCTGAAAAGCTTTTTTCACATTGAGAGAAAGTTGGTTTATGCAATTTTAGGAGTAAAACTCAAGTACATGAAGATGTTTCTTTCTCATGAAATTAAATGTTTTTGCAATGCAAAGACAGATTTTCATGTTTTAGAGCTTTTTTGCAGAGCAATCATGTTAGAGCTTCAATGCAAAATCACTAGTTTAGAGCTTCTAAGAACATAATGCTCTGTTTAGTGCATCTAACAAAAGAAGGAAACAAGGCCACAGATGCTGAAAAGCTTTTTCATGAGAGAAAGTTGTTTATGCAATTTTGGAGTAAAACTCAATACATGAAGGATGTTTCTTTCTCATGAAATTAAAGTTTTTGCATTGCAGAAGAAGATTTTCTTTTTATATTTTTTTGCAGAGCAGTCATGTTAGAGCTTTGCACAAATCATGTTAGAGCTCAAGACAAATCCTGTTTAGGCTAAGAAAAAGCGAGCAAGCCACAGATGCTGAAAAGCTCTTTCTCAGTGAGAGAAAGTTGTTATGCAATTTTGGAGTAAAACCAAGTACATGAAATACAATGCAGAGACAATTTTCATGTTTTAGAGCTTTTTTGCAGTTTGTCTGATGCTGAAAAGCTTCTTTCTCAGTGAGAGAAAGTTGGTTTATGCAATTTTAGGTAAAACTCAAGTACATGAAGATGTTTCTTTCTCATGAAATTAAATGTTATTTGCAATGCAGAAGACAGTTTTCTGTTTTAGAGCTTTTTGCAGAGCAATCATTTAGACTTCAATGCAAAAATCACTAGTTTAGGCTTTAAGAACACAATGCTCTGTTTAGTGCAACTAAGCAAAAGAAGAGAAAGCAAGCCACAGATGCTGAAAAGCTTCTTCAGTGAGAGAAAGTTGGTTTATGCAATTTTAGGAGTAAACTCAAGTAATGAAGGATGTTTCTTTCTCATGAAATTAAATGTTATTTGCAATGCAGAAGACAGATTTTCATGTTTTAGAGCTTTTTTGCAGAGCAAATCATGTTAGAGCTTCAATGCACAAAATCACTAGTTTAGAGCTTCTAAGAACACTAATGCTCT
Source organism: Aspiorhynchus laticeps (assembly GCA_023376895.1). Lineage (NCBI taxonomy): Eukaryota > Metazoa > Chordata > Actinopteri > Cypriniformes > Cyprinidae > Aspiorhynchus > Aspiorhynchus laticeps. The sequence goes on from JALXFT010000505.1 coordinate 14,988, forward strand.
GTTTAGTGCAACTAAGCAAAAGAAGAGAAAGCAAGGCCACAGATGCTGAAAAGCTTCTTTCTCAGTGAGAGAAAGTTGGTTTATGCAATTTTAGGAGTAAAACTCAAGTACATGAAAGATGTTTCTTTCTCATGAAATTAAATGTTATTTGCAATGCAGAAGACAGATTTTCATGTTTTAGAGCTTTTTTGCAGAGCAAATCATGTTAGAGCTTCAATGCACAAAATCACTAGTTTAGAGCTTCTAAGAACACTAATGCTCTGTTTAGTGCATCTAATCAAAAGAAGAGAAACAAGGCCACAGATGCTGAAAAGCTTTTTCACATTGAGAGAAAGTTGGTTTATGCAATTTTAGGAGTAAAACTCAAGTACATGAAGGATGTTTCTTTCTCATGAAATTAAATGTTATTTGCATTGCAGAAGACAGATTTTCATGTTTTAGAGCTTTTTTGCAGAGCAAGTCATGTTAGAGCTTCAATGCACAACATCACTAGTTTAGAGCGTCTAAGAACATTAATGCTCTGTTTAGTGCAACTAAGCAAAAGAAGCGAAAGCAAGGCCACAGATGCTGAAAAGCGTCTTTCTCAGTGAGAGAAAGTTAGTTTATGCAATTTTTGGAGTAAAACCCAAGTACATGAAATACAATGCAGAGGACATATTTTCATGTTTTAGAGCTTTTTTGCAGTTTGTCTGATGCTGAAAAGCTTCTTTCTCAGTGAGAGAAAGTTGGTTTATGCAATTTTAGGAGTAAAACTCAAGTACATGAAAGATGTTTCTTTCTCATGAAATTAAATGTTATTTGCAATGCAGAAGACAGTTTTCTTGTTTTAGAGCTTTTTTGCAGAGCAAATCATGTTAGAGCTTCAATGCACAAAATCACTAGTTTAGGCTTTAAGAACACTAATGCTCTGTTTAGTGCAACTAAGCAAAAGAAGAGAAAGCAAGGCCACAGATGCTGAAAAGCTTCTTTCTCAGTGAGAGAAAGTTGGTTTATGCAATTTTAGGAGTAAAACTCAAGTACATGAAAGATGTTTCTTTCTCATGAAATTAAATGTTATTTGCAATGCAGAAGACAGATTTTCATGTTTTAGAGCTTTTTTGCAGAGCAAATCATGTTAGAGCTTCAATGCATAAAATCACTAGTTTAGAGTTCTAAGAACACTAATGCTCTGTTTAGTGCAACTAAGCAAAAGAAGCGAAAGAAGGCCACAGATGCTGAAAAGCTTTTTTCTCATTGAGAGAAAGTTGGTTTATGCAATTTTAGGAGTAAAACTCAAGTACATGAAGGATGTTTCTTTCTCATGAAATTAAATGTTATTTGCAATGCAGAAGACAGCTTTTCTTGTTTTAGAGCTTTTTTCAAGCAAATCATGTTAGAGCTTCAATGCACAAAATCACTAGTTTAGAGCTTTTAAGAACACTAATGCTCTGTTTAGTGCAACTAACAAAAGAAGAGAAACAAGGCCACAGATGCTGAAAAGCTTTTTCCATGAGAGAAAGTTGGTTTATGCAATTTTAGGAGTAAAACTCAAGTACATGAAAGATGTTTCTTTCTCATGAAATTAAATGTTTTTGCAATGCAGAAGACAGATTTTCATGTTTTAAGCTTTTTTGCAGAGCAAATCATGTTAGAGCTTCAATGCAAAAATCACTAGTTTAGAGCTTCTAAGAACATAATGCTCTGTTTAGTGCACTAACAAAAGAAGGAAACAAGGCCACAGATGCTGAAAAGCTTTTTTCCATTGAGAGAAAGTTGGTTTATGCAATTTTGGAGTAAAACCCAAGTACATGAAATACAAGCAGAGG
>JALXFT010000506.1:0-10000 GCA_023376895.1 Aspiorhynchus laticeps
ATTTTCAAATATTGTCCAATCATAACAAACCATACATCAATGGAAAGCTATTTATTCAGCTTTCAGATGATGCATACATCTCAATTTCACAAAATTGACCTGGTTTTGTGCTCCAGGGTCACATATAATCATCATCATGAAGAGCAGCTCAGACTCACTCACCATGGCTTGCTCGATCTTGTTGTCTATGGCCACAACACTGGCTCCAGAGGAACTGTGAGAAAAATTAAAAACACCCGGTTAGTTCATTCATTCATTGATTCAGATGATGTTTCATAAGATGAGCATAAACACACAGCAGGAGAAACAATAACGCGATCCTTCAGATGGACAATACATCACATTCACAGCAGCATCGCGATATCATCATCATCATCATCATCAATATCTCTCTCGAATGAAGCTAATATTCACCTGTTATCTAGACTCTCAGCGCCCAGAACCGACGACAGAAACGAGATGTTAAGCTGATAAACACCGACATCCATCGCCAGCGAGTAACACGGAGAATTCATTCTATTCCGCCATCAAGCGGCTCCGAATCACACGAACCGACGCAAGAAGCGTCTCATTCTCGGTCCGTGCGTGATTTCTCCCGATGATTCCCACACAAAGGCGCTCGGAATGAGATTTACAGTGCGTGAGATACGTCATTAGCATAATAAGATAGGGCTGAGCGCACGGCGGAGCGCCATTGGCTGAGAGAGCGCGGGGTATTTGACTAATCTATGCAGCGCCCCGCCCCCGCCTTCTGCGGCTGCTCACGAACAGAGCCGAGCTGAGCCGAACAGAACCGACACGGGAGCGCGCTTATTTCCCTGCTTGCAAACACAATCGCTGCTTGTTTATCAAAACATCAACACGTTCACTGTTTGAAAGATAACTATTATTATAATACTATTTATTTATATTATTTTTGACAAATTTCAGGTTGTGCTGCTAAAAAAAAAAAAAAAAAAAAAAAAAGTAACTTTTTTTTTGTGCTGTAATAACCTGCCTTGTCAAATTTTAAATAAAAATAAACTTAACTATAATAATAATAATAATAGGTCCACAGGAAACATTATGCAACAGAACAACACACCCATAATAACTCGGACATATTAGTATTATAAAGAAAGAAACTATACAAAAATGATAAAGGAGAGAAAAATCATTAAGCAACAAATGATGAGTTTATGTAAGCAGTGAAAGAGCAGAACTACGTCATCTGTAGGGATGGGTACCGAAACTCGGTATTTAATCGGTCTCGGGGCTAAATTATGAAAGACCGGAGTATCGATAAGCTCTGATGTTATCGGTTCTGCTGTCGGTACTGGAGAAATTATGAAAACACATTTATTGTTGCTACATATACACATTATCTTGCAAATTCTATCTCACCAGAGTTGCCAGCTGTTTTATATGCAATAATATTCAAACATTTGTCTATGATGCATTTTTGCTATTCGCAATTCAGAAGCAAGATCGCGCTCACGCAGAGGAGCTTCAGCACGCGCAACATGAAAGCCGTTTAATTATGATAGAATAGAGAACTAACTATTAAAACATATGCACTTTATGCCTGTGGCTGTTATATTAAGCTAAGTTTATTTATTTATTTTTGATTTTGGCTTCTAAGGATTATAGCCGCGTTTCTTCTAGCACAACTTCCATCCCTTTACAGCGGCGCGCATTCCCTAAACAAAACTTAACGTCTGAATCAGCTCAATCGGTGATTGTTGTAAAATGCCGTCTTTACTGTTGCTAAATTGCGGGACATGTTTGATAATAAAACGTTGAAAGCACAATCCGCACAAGAGACGCTGCTCCCCAGGCTGAAATGTGTGTGTGTGTGTATGTGTGTGTGTGTGTGTGTGTGCGTGCGTGCGTGCCTGCGCAGCGCGCTCCAAAACGGACAAGCAGATTACAGTTTGAGCTTCGGGCGCGTCCAAACGATCAAATACACACAAAAATGTCACAATGGCCAGCTACGAGAGTATTCACTTAAACAGTTTGTCTTAAGTGGACCAGAACTGTTCGGAGAAAATCCGATGTGTGTCAATATATTGCCTTAAAGTGACAGACTGGCGCTTCAATGTTAATCAAAGAAAAAAATGCCCCACAGCTCTTAATCTGAATAACGTTATAGCTTTAATAAGCATTAATCTATCAATACATACAGTGAAAACTATGCAGTGTGCATTTACATTTGATTACTTTTAGATTTCTTTTGTAGGCTATTACTTGCCTGAACAGTAATGTTAGTAGACCTTCATGGAAAAATTAAAGCACTGTTTATTTCATTTCATTTGTATATTTGTTTTATTGTATTTTTCAGTTTGTTTTTACTTTGTTTCTTTGTTAATATTCTTATACTGTATCTTATTTATATAAAACACTAAAAATGCCTGCACACTGGTGCATTTACAAATTGATGTTTTATATTAATTTAATTAAATATTTATTTTACATTTCAGAATATAAAGTAATGTTAATTCAGCTCCTAATTTGTTATAATATATATATATATATATATATATATATATAATATATATATATATATAACACAGTATAACAAAAAGTACCGATAAGAATACCGTTAAAGTACCGGACCGATAAGCAGTATCGATAAGAGTAGTAATACCGTTAAAACCTTAACGATACCCATCCCTAGTCATCTGTCGTCAATACATGAAGCACATAACTCGATTCTAGGTCACATTTATTCATTTAGCAGATTTCAAGGACTACAACACATATACATATATATGAATGATAAAAATAAAGAAAAATTAATAACTTAACCAAAGTCACACACATCTAAGGTACATCACACTCCCTCAAACCTAATCAATGCTTTTCTAATGTAACAAAATGACATCTATTTCTACACTATTATGATACATTCACACACACACACAAACACACACACATACATACACACACACATGCGCACACATACACGCACATACATACACGCACACACACATACACACTAGGGCTGCAACAAACGATTATTTTGATAATCGATTAATCTAACGTTTATTAGAACGATTAATCGACTAATCGTCGATTATTCCACTGATTAATCAGTAGACTTTGATTGATTATTCAGTTTTTGCAATTAGTTAGAATATTAAGTTCTACATATTCTAACATAAATAAAGGTCACTTCAGCTTTAGAAAAGCATATTATGTAATTACAATTATTACACAATTAATTGGTAACACTTTACATTAAGGTTCATTAGTTAACATTAGTTAACATGACTGCACTGTATTTTATGTATAATCATTTTCTATCCATAACGGTTTTAAATTAATTTTAAATACATTTTTATATAATTTCCTTGTTTTTATTGTTGTGATTATTATTATTTTTTAATTCCTTGTTTTTATTGTTGTGGTTATTATTTTAATTATTATTTCACTTCCTTTTATGTAAAGCACTTTTGTGTTTTTGAATTTTTTTTGTGTATGAAATGTGCTATATAAATAAACTTGCCTTGCCTAACATGAATTAATAATGAACAATACTTCTATAGCATTTGTTAATCTTTTACTAATGCATTATTAAAATCACAAGTTGTTTTTTTACATTGATAAATGCATTGTGAACTAACATGAACAACTGTATTTTTATTAACCAACATTAACAAAGATTAATACTTAAATGTAATAAATGTATTGTTCATTCATGTTAATTAATACATTAACTAATGTTAACAAATGATACCTTATTGTAATGTTACCAATTCATTATAAAAATAGATGTATTTGGCACACAAAATGAGATGACAGACAGAGACACTCGCTCACCATTTAATCAGCTACATGAAAAAGTAACTGAATGACACATTCTGCACATTCTGCCTAACATCTCCTTTTGTAAGTCATATAGATAAGAAACAAAATAAAGGTAAGTGATAAGATGCTTTGGATAAACTATTTTATTCACAACATAATGTCTTAAAATACCTTATAGGGTTATGATAATCAAAACAGCCCTGAGCTAGATCAAGCTTTGATCTCTGCAAACCAAACTGTCACTTTAATGAAATTATTATTTTTTCCCACTAATAAAAATATTTGATCATTAGCTCACACTGGAGAGCTGCTTTATAACAGAAAATCAAGTTGTAATTCTAACTGAAAGCGACACTGACTTTCATGTTTTTCATGTTTAATACCGTAAAGCTGCTTCAATTAAGGCTATCTATTGCATAAAGTACTATATAAATAAACATAATGTGACCGAACTTTACTGGAGTAATGTTACGCTACTGAACTGCAGAACTCATGCAAACATCCACATCGTTGTAATCAGATGCATTTTTAACTGTTGCTTTCACACTGCTGTCAGTTTTTGTTGTTTATTTCGTTACTGAGAGGAACGCGCGCAATATATATTTACATATTCATCCAAACGCCGCTCAAGTTTGGACGCATTTGCTCTGAAACGCTGTGTGTGTGTGTGTGTGTGTGTGTGTGTGTGTGTTCTTCTCTTGATCTGCATCCAGGAGGGCTGAACTAGAGTCTTGCGCTACAGCGCCACTGGTCAAACTGGTCAAACTGGTCAAACCGCAGTATTGCAGGCTCTTACATTAGGTCATATGGGATCAAACGACTACTCGACAACAAAAATATTTGTCGACAATTTTTTATTGTCGACGTTGTCGATAATGTCGACTAATCGTTGCAGCCCTAATACACACACACACATACATACACATACGCATACACACGCGCACACATACAAACACACACGCATACACACGCGCACACATACGCGCACACACACACGCACACATACACGCATACATAACTCGATTCTAGGTCACATTTATTCATTTATGAATAAATATATATATATATATGAATGCATGATACTCAAACCTTCAATGAAATGTTAACAGCTCTGATGAAATGAATGCATGTCAAGTTTATTAATTGCTTGTTCAAATATCCAGATATCAGACTCAGAACTTCAGGCTGTTCAACACATTTTTCTTTCCATACACACTGAAAGATGTATGAGTCCGTACTAGGGTTGTGACGGTGAGGAAATTTTCCCACCGGTTAATCGACGTGTGACAACACCGATAATACCGGTATCACCGTGGTGGGGGGTCGTTTGAGTTTTCCCTCTTCTCCTAGCTTTCCTTCGGTTTTAAATAGCCTGTAAGCGCCATGCACCTGTTACTTTCACTTTTAAATTCACGGCAATTCGGCGTCAAGCAGTTGTTTGTTTTTAGTTCGTTTGAGTTTTCCCACTTTTCCTCACTTTCCTTTGCTTAAATAGCTTATAAAAGCTCCATGCGCATTCTACTTTCATTTTTAAATTAGCGGCAATTCTGCATCAATTGCTTGAATGCAATTCAAGCAACAACAAAATACAACGTAGAACAAATAACTTTTATTAACAAAACGAATAAAAATACACCATGCTATATGCCTAATATAAAATAACAAATAACTTATAAAGTTTAAATAGGTATACAAAACTAAAAATCAGTAAAGAATGAGGAACAGATAATTATGAAATGTAGAACATTTATTAGCAAAACGAATAAGAAAGTTTGGAGGCACGGACGGCATACGCCTTTATGTAAAATAATAGGGGGAAATATGCACAGTTTAAATAAAATAAAAATCAGCATACTGTGGAACCAAATAAATGAGAAACGAATGTTTTAAAAAACTTCCATTATCACTTAGATCAGTGGTTCTAACGAATCCGTCACGAATCCAGATGCGCTCCACCATGCTGAATGTTACAGTCTATGTGCTGAACACAATTACAAAATAACTTTCAGTTTTACAGTTCATTTTAGTTTTTACATTAATTAAAAAATGTACTAAACAAATATAAGCTATAATGTTATGTAAAATAATTTAGTTTTTCATATATTATTTTCAGACATGAGCAGATCGTAATTAATGTTACGCATTTAACGAACACTTACAAGCCGCACTTTGGCAGAATTCAATTCAAATAGTCATCAGCAGCCATTCTGTAAAACTGAGCATCAGAATGAACAAATTTGTTAAGGGAGAAAACGAAATGTGGTAAAACAAGAATAGCATCATCATCAGCAGTGAAGAGAGTGCTGGACTCTCGGTTCGCCCCGCGCCACTCACTTGAAGATGTTCAGGGAAAAAGAAACACCCAGCAATCATCCTTAATTACAGACATGTGGCAAAACATCTCTAGAGAGAACCTCAGATTATTAAACTCGAAAATGCTTTCCATATTTGGATCAACATAGGCTTCATTTGTGAACGCACACTTTCTGCAGTGTCGCGCGTCAAGTCACGCTTCCGCGCGCGTCTCACAGACTGCAACGTCATTGTGCTGTTACTCCTTTCCAGCAGAATTTTACAAAATTGGTCAGCTCCCGACAGCGTCAGGTGTTTTATTAATGGTGAATTATTTATTTATTTACTTATTTATTTCAATAAATGTAATCATTTAGATATCAGAATATTTAGGCTATAAATAATATTATAAATCTGGTTGGTTTGTATTGATGACGTAATATGTAAATGACATGCGTGCAGCTAGTGATACTTGCGCTTGGACCATAGTGCGGCCGGTGGAAAAAACGGTTGAGAACCACTGACTTAGATTAATGGCAGAAGTCAACAGGCTTTTCAAAATCCAAAATATTTTTAAAACAGGCACATTTACATTTCGTTTTGAAACTCTTCCGCTATCGTCGTGTCTGTCTCACCTCTCTCTTCTCCTCAGTCAGCTCGACTCACTCTCCTCACGTGTGATAAATGAAATCTGATCTGTGATGCGCGACTGTCGTTCGTTCAGTGTGCTGCATTCAGCAGCCGCGTTCAGTTTTAATTGTAGTGTCCTCTAACTGAACTAAATTATTTTTATTACTATAAAAAAAATAAAAATGACGGTGTGGGACGGTGCAAGTGACGTAAACGGTGTTGCAGCTTAACACCGGTATCACCGCCAACACCGTCTATCGCGGCAAGCCTAGTCCGTACTAATGCTTTACATAACCACTACTCCACTGAACACAGAGACGAGGAGCAGAAACAACACATCAGCTCTGAACAAACCTCATCTGAGTTACCTCCAGATTTCAGAACACAAAACACCACTAACTCATCATTATTACCTGGTCTGAACATAATGATGAGCAAACAAACCATCAGACATGATGAGATGATTGAGTCATGTTTATTGTCTGCGGTGGTGAATCTTCCTCTTTCAGATTAATAACTATCAGTTCCTTCTTCAGAGAAACAACTCATCCAGAAACTAGAATAACTCAATCATCTACTGAAGCATTTCAGAGGAAGAATCTGAAAGAGGATCACTGGAGACGCCACAGCAGATCTGTCCATCTCACACACACACTCATACACACACACTCATACACACACACACACACACTCTCACACACAGCAGATCTGTCCATCTCACACACACACACACACACACACTCATACACACACACACTCTCACACACAGCAGATCTGTCCATCTCACACACACACTCTCTCTCTCACACACACACACACACACACACACACAGCAGATCTGTCCATCTCACACACACACTCATACACACACACTCTCACACACAGCAGATCTGTCCATCTCACACACACACTCTCACACACACACTCATACACACACACACACACACACACTCTCACACACACACTCATACACACACACTCTCACACACAGCAAATCTGTCCATCTCACACACGCACTCTCTCACACACACACACACACAGCAGATCTGTCCATCTCACACACACACTCTCACACACACACTGTCACACACACAGCAAATCTGTCCATCTCACACACACACTCTCTCACACACACACACACACACACACACACACACACACACACACAGCAGATCTGTCCATCTCACACACACACTCTCACACACACACTCATACACACACACACACACTCTCACACACAGCAGATCTGTCCATCTCACACACACACTCTCTCACACACACACAGCAGATCTGTCCATCTCACACACACACTCTCACACACACACTGTCACACACACAGCAAATCTGTCCATCTCACACACACACTCTCACACACACACACACACACACACACACACACACACACACACACACACACACACACACACACACACACACACACACACACACACACACACAGCAGATCTGTCCATCTCACACACACACTCTCACACACACACTCATACACACACACACACACTCTCACACACAGCAGATCTGTCCATCTCACACACACACTCTCACACACACACACAGCAGGTCCTTTTTATCCAGTTAAAGCTCTTTTAGTGTAATTGTACAAGCGTCCAGCTTCAGAGTCAAATCTTGACTGATTTTGATCAAGTAAGCGTCAGAATAACTGCAGTCATATCTCCAGATGAACACTTACTGGACTGAAGCAGCTCAGCTTTACTTGATTCTCCATCAATCATGTTTTAGTCTCAAATCTGATCATCAGGATCTTTTGAGGAGCTTTACTTTCACTGTTCCTCAGTTGTTGATACAGCAAAATTCCTCAATATATTTTCAATTTAAAAATGGACACCTTTAATGAGCTGCTATGGATAAAAGTGTTTCCAAATGCATAAATGTAAATTATATATTTTTTTATTTTTACATTTTGAATCTACTTAGCAAACTGGCTGGTTGGTTGAAATGATGGTCCTTTGATAAATAACACAAAAAGACCAAAAAAAAACAAGATCTCAAGATCCATATCAAAACTAAGCTGAAGCTCTGTTGACAATCATGACAGTCATTAATCATGTGTTGATCAGTCTGACCCAGTTCCCATCAGCCCATCACACACACGCACGCGCTCGCACACACACACTCACACACACACACTCTCACACACACGCGCTCGCACACACACACTCAAACACACACACTCACGCGCTCGCACACACACACACTCTCACACGCGCTCGCACATACACACACTCACTCACACACTTTCTCACTCACGCGCTCGCACACTCTCTCACACACACACACTCTCTCACACACACTCACACGCGCTCGCACACACACACACTCACACGCGCTCGCACACACACTCACTCACACGCGCTCACACACACACACACACACACACACACACACACACTCAGACGCGCTTGCACACACACACACATGCGCTCGCACACACACTCTCACACGCGCTCACACACACACTCTCTCTCTCTCACAGTCACACACACTCTCTCACACGCGCTCGCACACACTCTCACACGCGCTCGCACATACACACACTCACTCACACACTTTCTCACTCACGCGCTCGCACACTCTCTCACACACACTCACACGCGCTCACACACACACACACACACTCAGACGCGCTTGCACACACACACACATGCGCTCGCACACACACTCTCACACGCGCTCGCACACTCTCACACGCGCTCACACACTCTCTCACACACACTCTCTCACAGTCACACACACACACACACACACTCAGACGCGCTTGCACACACACTCTCACAAGCGCTCGCACACACGCGCTCGCACATGCACTCGCACACACACACTCACACTCACACACTCACACGCGCTCGCACACACTCTCTCACACACACTCTCTCATATACACACACACGCGCTCTCACATGCGCTCGCACACACACACACTCACACACACTTTCTCACTCACACACACACGCGCTCGCACACACACACTCTCTCACACACACACACGCGCTCGCACACACACTCATACACACACGCGCTCACACACACACACACAGACACACACACTCTCACACGCGCTCGCACACTCTCTCACATACACACACGCACACGCTCTCATATGCGCTCGCACACACACACACTCACTCACACTCACACACACACACACGCGCTCGCACACGCTCTCACATGCGCTCACACACACACACTTTCTCACTCACACACACACACTCTCTCTCACACACACTCGCACACACTCTCTCATACACACACA
>JALXFT010000507.1:0-11401 GCA_023376895.1 Aspiorhynchus laticeps
GGAGGGCCGAGTCCTCCACCTCCGTCCCCGCAGCGAGCCCACAAAATTCCCCAGCGTACTCCATGAAGGGGAGGTCCTTCCCGATGAGGGCAAAGAGGCGGGCGGCGAACTCCATAGCCACGGAAAGGGGGAAAAAAACACAGGAACAAACAAAAAACTGTTAAAAAAACGGGAAAACAAAAACGAGGGTGGAGAAACGCCGCTTACTTTGTATAGGGTCCGTGAATCTGTCACGCTCTCGGTGGGGAGAGCCAGGAGCAAGGAGCAAGGAGACCAGGAGATAAGATCAACGAGGGTTTTATTTGACATAAGGTAGACATACATTCACGGACCCAGGACACTGGAGACACTGGGCTATTAAACAAGGAAATCCAACGAGGAAAACTGAAACAGGTGGGGAGCAATCAAAACACAGGTGGAGACTAAAGACACAGGGCTGGGAACTGATAATTACAAATGACAGGAAACACCAAATAAGGTCACAAGAGGAGGGGAAACACGTGACATGGGGAACACAGGTCTGACACATGCAGGGATCTAAAATACTGTTACACAGGGCTCTATGCTTACTTTTCTTTTTAGGAGCGCTTGTCCTTCTAATTTAAAAAATGTAGGAGCACCTTCTGATCAATTATCAAAAATTCTGATCAAAAATTAACCTTCCTAATACGAGGTGATATTTGACGACTCAAGAGTGACTTACAGGGGCATTTTCTTTTTACCTTTGGCATTTTTCTAATATTATGTATTATACCTGTAATTATAATATAAAGTATGTCATCTATGTCACATTCAAAAATTACAATTTCTAAGCTTTTTAGAATTTCTAATTTAAACAATATAATAAGAAGTAGAATAAGACGAATAAGTCAGCAATCATATGAAATTAGCATTAATAAAAAATTAATTTGTACTACAGAGGTGGCACAGAAGAACATAAAAGTGGCTTGTAGGTACGTTTAATGAGGCTCAGAGGTGGCATGAGTGCAATTAAATTCATGTTGAGATTAATGTTTTAAATATAAAATGTTGAATATAGAAATATTAAATGATTTAAATAACTGAAATTATACTTTAAATATTAAACTGAAACCGCCAGCAGGTGGCGGTATGTCACTGATTTTATCACTGAATCGTTCATTCAATTGATTCGTTCAAACGGCTGATTCATTCAGGAATGAAGCAAGTGTTTATGAATGGGTAATCATGACCTATTTTCCTTGATGAAATGGCACAAAATCAGGCAGTAGTGTTATATTCAGACAACGTACGTCACTTAATATTAACTTCTTGTTTATTTAACTAATTTAATTAATTAAATCAATATCACATTTCCAAACTCCTTAATAATCTTTAAAAGCGGTCACTCTCAGTTTATTGCGATCTGTGGGCTCACAGAAAATGGAGAGCGCGCGAGAGTTCTCTTTCACTTTAAATGAGCAAGACTCAAAAGCACGTGCAAATGATACATTGCGTCATCTGTCATCGCGTTATAAGCGCGGAACCTGCGGGAATGAGTAGAATTATTATTAATAGCCGCAAACCCGTGCCGAAATTCAAGTCCTGCTCCGTCACTATGATGTTACTGAGAAGCTGCAGCCGTGGCGGGATGATTTTTGGTGTGTGGTCCACCACGGCTGAATGAATGTAGCGGAAACACGTATATATATATATATATATATATATATATATATACAGAAAATTTCAGCATCACGTCATTGACCCATATATATATTATGGGTCAATGACGTGACGCTGAAATTTTCTGTCCGATTACATTTTTTCAGTTAAAAATTGGGTTAAATGCTTAAAAAAATATGCCATATGTAAAATGTACCTCTCCCACATAGGTACCAACTTTAATTTTTCAAAAAACATTAGTTATTTGTAATTTTTCATAGTGTAGTTATTCAAAGTGTCAAAACATCATGTGGTGCGACCATCCGGCCATAACTGTTGTTTTGGAATTTTGAACTTTGAAATTATCCTAAATTTATTCTGATTAATTTTCTGCACTATCTGGCATGATTTCCAAAGTGTTTTGTAATCCTGTATAAAATTGCAAAGCATTTGTATTTATATTTCTATCATAATATTCAAACAAACTTTGTCCGATAATCTCCATTTTATGAAATATCATGTGGTGCGACCATCAAGAAACTACCATTTTGGTACTTTTATGTTGAAATCCATTCAAAGATAGGACGTTGCATCATATAACAATTTGCCAAGGACCCATAGAAGCATCAAGCAGGTTTGTAACTTTCTTTCAAATTTGGAAAAAAAATAACCTTTTTATTGGCTGGTATGTAGTTACCACATTTAAATATCATGTGGTATGACCTCAAAAAAACAATGAATATTAAGTTATTTCTACAAGCATTTTTTTATTATAAATTTCATAGTGACCTTTAATGGGAAGCTAGCTTGTTTTGTTTAGGTGGCTAATTCTGTGCTTGTAAATTTTGACTGAATTTGAAAATATCATGTGGTGCGACCGCTGCAGTGTTTTCCATTATAGATATATGTCCCAGATTCAGTTTCTGGCTTTTATATTCAATTAATGGTTTATATACACAAACTACTTTATTTTAATATCATTTGGAATAGATTTGTATGCCGTTTGGGTCATTTTGAGCGGTTTGTGTGTAATATTTGTACAATATGAGAACAAATGCAAAAAATAAGAATTTAGAGCATCTAATTTTAGTTTGGTAATTATTCATTTATTAGTAATTTATTATATATTTATTAATAACTATTTTAATCTATTTTACCAGATTTCATTGCCAAGCAAAGTAAAATAAATGCTCACCATAGGCAGCATGTTAATTCTGACCCTGAAGTCAAGCACAAACTCCAGATGTAATTTTCTGCTGTAACAAAGATGTTTATGATTTCATCTCAGAACCTGAGCCAGCAACTCTAAATTGACCCTTAGCAAAGACCCGCCCTTAGTTACTGTTGCTACGTCAGACAAACCATCCGACAAACCATGGCACTTTTATGCCAAACATCATGTTCTCATGCAGTGAAAAAATACATCACGGAGCAAAGAAGACACTGAAAACACGCTGACATACAAGACAGAGCAGGTTACTTTCGGTAATAAACAAAGTCTCAGAGTTCAAATCTTATAATTTTGTAAAGAAATTCAAACAACAAATACTGTTTTGTGGCTCTTTAATGTGTCATGACAGATTGCTGTAGCGCCTCAGTTCAAGCGGCATGTGACCGATCATCTCTTACTAGTTATAGCACAAAATAAACCTGAATGAACATCAGAAGGTATCTTGTTTCAACTGTGAAAAGATGTCAATAAACACTATTTTCCAAGTTCAAGTCCACCAACGTTAATCTACTGTCCTGTCTGGTTTGGTTGTAGGACAAAAATGGCAGATTTAGCATTATGATTGCTCAGATTGACTGTTAATCAAACTCCCGGCGAAGGGTCAATTGAGCAGCCAAGGTTGGGCAAAGTTTAGAAATAACTGGCTCTAAAAAAGTGACTGCAGTGAATGCCATATGCTGAACTTGCTGAAAAATTTGAAAAGGATTGATTTAAGGTACATTTAGAACAAAAGAAATGTGTGATTAATTGTGATTAATCGCGAGTTAACTCAGGACAATCATGTGATTAATCACGATTAAAAAAAAAATTATCGATTGACAGCCCTAATTTATTTATTAACATTTGAATAATCGATGCATGCTGATGAACTTTTATCATAGTTTATAGTTATATGGTAACGAAAGTGTTCAACATTCAACCTGTTCTTTTTCATCAGTATTTGTGATTTAAATTTTGTGGACAGGAATTACTCTTTTTTTGCATCATGCACTAAATGACTGAAGATCACACACTAAATGACTGAAGATCACACACTAAATGACTGAGGATCACACACTAAATGACTGAAGATCACACACTAAATGACTGAAGATCACACACTAAATGACTGAGGATCACACACTAAATGACTGAGGATCACACTAAATGACTGAAGATCACACACTAAATGTCTGAAGATCACACACTAAATGACTGAAGATCACACACTAAATGACTGAGGATCACACACTAAATGACTGAGGATCACACACTACATGACTGAAGATCACACACTAAATGACTGAAGATCACACACTAAATGACTGAGGATCACACACTAAATGACTCAGGATCACACACTAAATGACTGAAGATCACACACTAAATGACTGAAGATCACACACTAAATGACTGAGGATCACACACTAAATGACTGAGGATCACACACTAAATGACTGAGGATCACACACTAAATGACTGAGGATCACACACTAAATGACTGAGGATCACACACACTAAATGACTGAAGATCACACACTAAATGACTGAGGATCACACACTAAATGACTGAGGATCACACACTAAATGACTGAAGATCACACACTAAATGACTGAGGATCACACACTAAATGACTGAGGATCACACTAAATGACTGAAGATCACACACTAAATGACTGAAGATCACACACTAAATGACTGAAGATCACACACTAAATGACTGAGGATCACACACTAAATGACTGAGGATCACACACTACATGACTGAAGACCACACACTAAATGACTGAAGATCACACACTAAATGACTGAGGATCACACACTAAATGACTCAGGATCACACACTAAATGACTGAAGATCACACACTAAATGACTGAAGATCACACACTAAATGACTGAGGATCACACACTAAATGACTGAGGATCACACACTAAATGACTGAGGATCACACACTAAATGACTGAGGATCACACACTAAATGACTGAGGATCACACACACTAAATGACTGAAGATCACACACTAAATGACTGAGGATCACACACTAAATGACTGAGGATCACACACTAAATGACTGATGATCACACACTAAATGACTGAGGATCACACACTAAATGACTGAAGATCACACACTAAATGACTGAGGATCACACACTAAATGACTGAAGATCACACACTAAATGACTGAGGATCACACACTAAATGACTGAGGATCACACACTAAATGACTGAGGATCACACACTACTAGACTTTCGTGTAAATCCAATCATAACAATCTCATGCCAACATTTTAATCAGAATCAAATGCATTGAAAATGAAAACCAACCTGTTTGTTCCTCGAAATCTTCTTGTTTGAGACTGAAAACTTCTTCAATCCTGAAGTCTTGAGTCTCCTCTTTAATAAACGCCATGTTTCTGTCATGATTAAGATGAAAACAATTAACAAAGAAAAACACATCAAAACTACATCTCCTTAGACAAGTAATCAGAGCAAAACCGCTCAAAACAAGCTTCACAAAACCAAAGAACACAAGTTATAAATAACACATGATTTATAATAGTTATTGTATGATCATATAAACTCTTGCAGGGTTTGTTTTCTACACGTTTGTGTTGTTCAGCGCTGATTCAATACTTGTTAGGGAGCGAGTTCACGTTTACTGTTAAAGAGCTGTTTCTCATCACTACTTGTTAGGGAGCGAGTTCACGTTTACTGTTAAAGAGCTGTTTCTCATCACTACTTGTTAGGGAGCGAGTTCACGTTTACTGTTAAAGAGCTTTTTCTCATCACTACTTGTTAGGGAGCGAGTTCACGTTTACTGTTAAAGAGCTGTTTCTCATCACTACTTGTTAGGGAGCGAGTTCATGTTTACTGTTAAAGAGCTGTTTCTCATCACTACTTGTTAGGGAGCGAGTTTATGTTTACTGTTAAAGAGCTGTTTCTCATCACTACTTGTTAGGGAGCGAGTTTACATTTACATTTAGTCATTTGGCAGACGCTTTTATACAAAGCGACTTACAATTGGGGAGTACATAAAGCGATTCATCTTGAAGAGGCAATCAGACAGAGGAAGTGCTCGTAACACCAAGTCTCAGTCATTGTTCAAATAAGTACAAGCTAGCAAGGGAAGGAGAGAAGGATAAAGGGAAAGTTTTTTTTTTTTTTTTTTTTAAAGAACAAGTTTACGATGAAGTCACGTAGTGCTGAAAGAGATGAGTTTTCAGTTGTTGCTTGAAGATTGACAGGGATCCAGCATTCCGGATAGGGGTGGGAAGATTATTCCACCATCCAGGAATGGTGAATGAGAATGTTCTGGAGAGTGATTTTGAGCCTCTCTGTGATGGTACCACAAGGCGTCGCTCACTAGCAGATCTCAGACTTCTGGAGGGGATGTAGATTCGTAATAGTGAGTGGAAGTAGGAGGGTGCTGAGCCTGTGGTCGTTCTGTATGCAAGCATCAGTGTCTTGAACTTGATGCGAGCTGCCACTGGTAGCCAGTGCAAGGAGATGAAGAGAGGTGTAACATGGGTTCTTTTGGGCTCATTGAAGACCAGTCGTGCCGCTGCATTCTGAATCATTTGTAGAGGTTTGATTGTGTTTGATGGAAGACCAGCCAGAAGAGCATTGCAGTAGTCTAGCCTAGAAACGACAAGGGCCTGGACAAGAAGTTGCGCAGCATGCTCTGTCAGAAAGGGCCTGATTTTTCTGATGTTGTATAGCGCAAACCTGCAAGATCGAGCAGTCTTTGCAATGTGCTCTTTGAAGGTCAGCTGGTCATCCAAGATTACACCAAGATTTCTGACCGAAGTTGATGGGGTAATTATTGATGTGCCTAATTGAATCAAGAAGTCATGCTGTAGAGTCGGAGTGTCAGGGACGATAAGAAGCTCAGTCTTTGCCAGGTTGAGCTGTAGGTGATGTTCTTTCATCCATGCCGAGATGTCCGCCAGGCAGCCTGAGATCCGTGCAGCTACCGTTGGATCATCTGGTTGAAAAGAGAGATAGAGCTGTGTGTCATCGGCGTAGCAATGGTAGGAGAAGCCATGTGCCTGTATGATGGGTCCCAGTGATGCAGTGTATGTGGAGAAGAGGAGGGGTCCAAGAACCGATCCCTGAAGAACCCCAGTGACCAGTTGATGTGCTTTGGATACCTCCCCTCCCCAGGCCACCCTGAAGGACCTACCGGTGAGATAGGATTCAAACCAGCGAAGTGGAATCCCAGTGATGCCCAGCGATGAGAGGGTGGACAGGAGTATCTGATGATTGACAGTGTCAAAAGCAGCAGAAAGATCGAGCAGAATGAGGACTGATGATTTGGAATCGGCCTTTGCGACTCGCAGGGCTTCAGTGACTGAGAGTAGTGCAGTCTCTGTTGAATGGCCGCTCCTGAAACCTGACTGTTTAGCATCCAGTTTGTTGTACTGTGAAAGAAACAGTGAGAGCTGGTTGAAGACAACTCGTTCGAGTGTTTTCGCTACGAATGGAAGGAGAGAGACAGGTCTGTAGTTTTCTACTTCTCATTCCAACCAGATGATCCGACGGTAACTGATCGCATTGCAGCCTGTCTGAGTGACATTTCTAGCTGGATGATGGACCATCACCTTCAGCTCAATCTTGCTAAGACAGAACTGCTCGTGTTCTCCGCCAACCCATCACTTCACCACAACTTCTCTATACAGCTGGGTTCGTCAACCATAACTCCTTCCAGGACTGCCAGGAACCTTGGAGTTGTGATCGATGATCAGTTAAGCTTCACAGACCATATTGCTACAACAGCCCGGTCCTGCAGATTTGCCTTATACAACATTAGGAAGATTAGGCCCTTCCTGCGAGAGCAAGCTGCACAACTCCTTGTCCAAGCTCTTGTTCTCTCCAGACTGGACTATTGTAATGCTCTCTTGGCGGGCCTTCCCGCATGTACTATCAACCCTCTGCAACTGATCCAGAATGCAGCAGCCAGAGTGGTCTTTAATGAGCCAAAAAAAAGCTCACGTTACCCCTCTCTTCATCAGGTTACACTGGCTACCAATAGCCGCTCGCATCAAATTCAAGGTACTGATGTTTGCCTACAAGACCACAACTGGCACTGCACCAATATACCTAAACTCGCTGGTTCAAACTTATGCGCCCTCCAGAAGCTTGCGTTCTGCAAGTGAATGACGTCTTGTGGTGCCATCCCAAAGAGGTACCAAATCACTCTCACGGACCTTTTCCTGGACTGTGTCCAGCTGGTGGAATGACCTCCCGATCTCAATTCGAACAGCTGAGTCTTTAGCCATTTTCAAAAAACATCTAAAGACACATCTTTTTCGCCAGCACCTGACTAACTAATACTAACACTTACCTATTCTATTTAAAAAAAAAAAAAAAAAAAAAAAAAAAAATTCCTAGCTACGTGTACTGTGCTAGACTAACTGAGACTTGTCATGACACTTGTATACTGTTGCTCTCTCGATGGTCTGATTGCTTCTATTGTTCTCCTCATTTGTACGTCGCTTTGGATAAAAGCGTCTGCTAAATGATTAAATGTAAATGTAAATGTAAAAGAGAAGTGATTAATGTAGGTTTTTTGAGCAGTGGGGTTACCCGGGCCTGCTTGAACGCTGTGGGGAAGATGCCAGTGCGGAGAGATGTGTTGATAATGTGTGTGAGTGCCGGTAAGAGTGTGGGAGAGATTGCTTGGAGAAGGTGAGAGGGGATTGGGTCAAGAGGACATGTTGTAGGATGGCTGGAAAGGAGAAGTTTGGATACTTCCGCCTCGGTGAGGGGACAGAAGGAGAAGATGGGAGTTTGAGCAGTGGATGTGGTTGGTTGGAGGTCCTGTGTGTGTGGAGTTGAGAACTGGTTACCGATTGTTCTAGTTTTGTCGGTGAAAAAAGTGGCAAAGTCGTCAGCTGTTATAGAAGTGGTGGGCGGTGGTGGAGGGGGACAGAGTAGAGAATTAAATGTTCTGAAGAGATCACGCATGTCTGGAGCGCTGTTGATCTTGTTGTGGAAGTGTGAGGATTTGGCAGTGTGGACTTCAGTAGAGAAAGACGAAAGCAAAGACTGATACCTAGTCAGGTGCGACGGATCGTTTGATTTGCACCATTTTCTCTCTGCCGCTCTGAGTTTGGTCCGATGCTCACGAAGAACATCGGATAACCAGGGGTTAGAAGGGGCAGCCCGTGCTGGCCTGGAGGAGAGAGGACAAATGTCGTCTAGACAAGAGGTTAAGGTAGAGCATAAAGTGTCAGTAGCTGCATTCACATCCAGAGATGTGAAATGGGTAGGTGAGGGAAGAGAGGAGGATACTACAGAGGAAAGAAGGGTGGGGGAAAGGGAGCGTAGGTTACGTCTGAAAGTAACCGGTAAGGGAGCTGGTGGCACCCGGGTAGCAAAATGTAAGGTAAATGTAATGAAGAAATGGTCAGAGATATGTAGTGGTTGTACCAGAATGTTATCTGTAGTACAGTTGCACGTGTAAATTAAATCAAGTTGGTTGCCTGATTTGTGCGTGCTAGTAGTGGTAAGGCGTTTGAGGTCAAATGAAGCTAGGAATGAATGGAAGTCTGTAGCATAAGTATTCCTTCCTAACAGCAACTAAATAATTTATCATGTGTTCATGTTTACTGTTAAAGAGCTGTTTCTCCATCACTACTTGTTAGGGAGCGAGTTCATGTTTACTGTTAAAGAGCTGTTTATCATCACTACTTGTTAGGGAGCGAGTTCATGTTTACTGTTAAAGAGCTGTTTCTCCATCACTACTTGTTAGGGAGCGAGTTCATGTTTACTGTTAAAGAGCTGTTTCTCATCACTACTTGTTAGGGAGCGAGTTCATGTTTACTGTTAAAGAGCCGTTTCTCATCACTACTTGTTAGGGAGCGAGTTCATGTTTACTGTTAAAGAGCTGTTTCTCCATCACTACTTGTTAGGGAGCGAGTTCATGTTTACTGTTAAAGAGCTGTTTCTCATCACTACTTGTTAGGGAGCGAGTTCACGTTTACTGTTAAAGAGCCGTTTCTCATCACTACTTGTTAGGGAGCGAGTTCACGTTTACTGTTAAAGAGCCGTTTCTCATCACTACTTGTTAGGGAGCGAGTTCACGTTTACTGTTAAAGAGCTGTTTCTCATCACTACTTGTTAGGGAGCGAGTTCACGTTTACTGTTAAAGAGCTGTTTATCATCACTACTTGTTAGGGAGCGAGTTCACGTTTACTGTTAAAGAGCTGTTTCTCATCACTACTTGTTAGGGAGCGAGTTCACGTTCACTGTTAAAGAGCTGTTTCTCATCACTACTTGTTAGGGAGCGAGTTCAAGTTTACTGTTAAAGAGCTGTTTCTCATCACTACTTGTTAGGGAGCGAGTTCACGTTTACTGTTAAAGAGCTGCTTCTCATCACTACTTGTTAGGGAGCGAGTTCACGTTTACTGATAAAGAGCAGTTTTCATCACTACTTGTTAGGGAGCGAGTTCACGTTTACTGTTAAAGAGCTGTTTCTCCATCACTACTTGTTAGGGAGCGAGTTCACGTTTACTGTTAAAGAGACGTTTCTCATCACTACTTGTTAGGGAGCGAGTTCATGTTTACTGTTAAAGAGCTGTTTCTCATCACTACTTGTTAGGGAGCGAGTTCATGTTTACTGTTAAAGAGCTGTTTCTCCATCACTACTTGTTAGGGAGCGAGTTCACGTTTACTGTTAAAGAGCTGTTTCTCCATCACTACTTGTTAGGGAGCGAGTTCACGTTTGCTGTTAAAGAGCTGTTTCTCATCACTACTTGTTAGGGAGCGAGTTCACGTTTGCTGTTAAAGAGACGTTTCTCATCACTACTTGTTAGGGAGCGAGTTCATGTTTACTGTTAAAGAGCTGTTTCTCATCACTACTTGTTAGGGAGCGAGTTCATGTTTACTGTTAAAGAGCTGTTTCTCATCACTACTTGTTAGGGAGCGAGTTCACGTTTACTGTTAAAGAGCTGTTTCTCATCACTACTTGTTAGGGAGCGAGTTCACGTTTACTGTTAAAGAGCCGTTTCTCATCACTACTTGTTAGGGAGCGAGTTCACGTTTACTGTTAAAGAGCCGTTTCTCATCACTACTTGTTAGGGAGCGAGTTCACGTTTACTGTTAAAGAGCCGTTTCTCATCACTACTTGTTAGGGAGCGAGTTCATGTTTACTGTTAAAGAGCTGTTTCTCATCACTACTTGTTAGGGAGCGAGTTCACGTTTACTGATAAAGAGCTGTTTCTCATCACTACTTGTTAGGGAGCGAGTTCACGTTTACTGATAAAGAGCTGTTTCTCATCACTACTTGTTAGGGAGCGAGTTCACGTTTACTGTTAAAGAGCTGTTTCTCATCACTACTTGTTAGGGAGCGAGTTCACGTTTACTGTTAAAGAGCTGTTTCTCATCACTACTTGTTAGGGAGCGAGTTCACGTTTACTGATAAAGAGCTGTTTCTCATCACTACTTGTTAGGGAGCGAGTTCACGTTTACTGTTAAAGAGCTGTTTCTCATCACTACTTGTTAGGGAGCGAGTTCACGTTTACTGATAAAGAGCTGTTTCTCCATCACTACTTGTTAGGGAGCGA
>JALXFT010000508.1:0-13274 GCA_023376895.1 Aspiorhynchus laticeps
TGAAAGTGTGAACAAATTAAGTTGGCTTGAGAAAGCCGGACCAGAAAGTTTTAAAAAGTTAAATAAAAAAGTTTAAAAGTTTGAAGTTTGAAGCTTTCAGTCTGAAAAAGTTTGAAGTTTTAAACAGTTTTAAAAGCTTAAAGTTTGATAGATAGATAGATAGATAGATAGATAGATAGATAGACAGATAGAGTCAGATTATAGAAAGATAGATAGATAGATAGATAGATAGATAGATAGATAAATAGAGTCAGATTATAGAAAGATAGATAGATAGATAGATAGATAGATAGATAGATAAATAGAGTCAGATTATAGATAGATAGATAGATAGATAGATAGATAGACAGATAGAGTCAGATTATAGAAAGATAGATAGATAGATAGAGTCAGATTATAGATAGATAGATAGAGTCAAATTATAGATAGATAGATAGATAGACAGATAGAGTCAGATTATAGAAAGATAGATAGATAGATAGATAGATAGATAGATAGATAGATAGGGTATTCTATGTGGTTGCTAGGATGTCTCTATGCGGTTGCTAAGGTACCCGGGGTGGTTGCTAGGGTGTTGCTATGCGGTTGCTAGGGTGTTGCTATGCGGTTGCTAGGGTGTTGCTATGCAGTTGCTAGGGTAACCGGGGTGGTTGCTAGGGTGTTGCTAGGGTACCCGAGGTGGTTGCTAAGGTGTTGCTATGCGGTTGCTAAGGTACCCGGGGTGGTTGCTAGGGTACCCGGGGTGGTTGCTAGGGTGTTGCTATGCGGTTGCTATGGTACCTGGGGTGGTTGCTAAGGTGTTGCTATACAGTTGCTAGGGTACTCAGGGTGGTTGCTAGGGTACCCGGGGTGGTTGCTAAGGTGTTGCTATGGAGTTGCTAGGGTACTCGGGGTGGTTGCTAGGGTACCTGATTAGCAAGTTATTAGTATGTCGCTAGCATGTTTCTAACATGATTAGCATGTTACTAGCATTTTGCTAGCATGATTAGCATGCTACTAGCATGTCTCTAGCATGATTAGCATGTGACTAGCATGTCGCTAGCATGTTTCTAGCATGATTAACAAGTTATTAGCATGTCGCTAGCATGTTTCTAGCATGATACTAGCATGTCGCTAGCATGATTAGCATGTCGTTAGCATGATTAGCAAGTTACTAGCATGTCGCTAGCATGTTTCTAGCATGATTAGCAAGTTATTAGCATGTCGCTAGCATGTTTCTAGCATGATTAGCATGTTATTAGCATGTCGCTAGCATGTTTCTAGCATGATTAGCATGTCGTTAGCATGATTAGCAAGTTACTAGCATGTCGCTAGCATGTTGCTAGGGTGTTGCTATGCAGTTGCTAGGGTAACCGGGGTGGTTGCTAGGGTGTTGCTAGGGTACCCGAGGTGGTTGCTAAGGTGTTGCTATGCGGTTGCTAAGGTACCCGGGGTGGTTGCTAGGGTACCCGGGGTGGTTGCTAGGGTGTTGCTATGCGGTTGCTATGGTACCTGGGGTGGTTGCTAAGGTGTTGCTATACAGTTGCTAGGGTACTCAGGGTGGTTGCTAGGGTACCCGGGGTGGTTGCTAAGGTGTTGCTATGGAGTTGCTAGGGTACTCGGGGTGGTTGCTAGGGTACCTGATTAGCAAGTTATTAGTATGTCGCTAGCATGTTTCTAACATGATTAGCATGTTACTAGCATTTTGCTAGCATGATTAGCATGCTACTAGCATGTCTCTAGCATGATTAGCATGTGACTAGCATGTCGCTAGCATGTTTCTAGCATGATTAACAAGTTATTAGCATGTCGCTAGCATGTTTCTAGCATGATACTAGCATGTCGCTAGCATGATTAGCATGTCGTTAGCATGATTAGCAAGTTACTAGCATGTCGCTAGCATGTTTCTAGCATGATTAGCAAGTTATTAGCATGTCGCTAGCATGTTTCTAGCATGATTAGCATGTTTTAGCATGTCGCTAGCATGTTTCTAGCATGATTAGCATGTCGTTAGCATGATTAGCAAGTTACTAGCATGTCGCTAGCATGTTTCTAGCATGATTAGCAAGTTATTAGCATGTCGCTAGCATGTTTCTAGCATGATTAGCATGTTATTAGCATGTCGCTAGCATGTTTCTAGCATGATTAGCATGTCGTTAGCGTGATTAGCAAGTTACTAGCATGTCGCTAGCATGTTTCTAGCATGATTAGCATGTTACTAGCATGTCGCTAGCATGATTCTAGCATGATTAGCATGTTGCTAGCATGTTTAAAGCATGATTAGCATGTTACTAGCATGTTGCTAGCATGATTTAGATAGATTAGAAATAGAATTAGATAGAGTGGAAGCTTATATTAGTTTGAATGAGATAGAAATAGCACATAGAAGGGAAGTCTGATTGAGTCTAATCAGCATCAGTTTGTTCAGATTTGAATTTTGACAGTTGGAGTTTGAATAGTCTTGGCTCATCTGAACATTCCGTCAATGTAAGTCTATGGGATTTTTATGAGTTTTAATCTTCATTTTTATGAAAATCATAAGTTTGATCAGTTAGAAAAGATATAGCAACGCGAGTCAGAACAGTCTGAAGATCTGGGCTGAGTTTGGAGTCTGTAGAGTTAAAGCTCTAGGAGGAGATAGAATTGCAAATTTAGTCTCAGAAGATTAATAATAATAATAACTAGACAAAAAAGTTTGTGAACAAACTTTAAGTTGGCTTGAGAAAGCCGGACCAGAGTTTGAAAAGTTTAAAAAAGTTTAAGAAGTTTAAAAAAGTTTTAAAAGTTTAAAGTTTGATAGATAGATAGATAGATAGATAGATAGATAGATAGATAGATAGAGTCAGATTATAGATAGATAGATAGATAGAGTCAGATTATAGATAGATAGATAGATAGATAGATAGAGTCAGATTATAGATAGATAGATAGATAGATAGATAGATAGATAGAGTCAGATTATAGATAGATAGATAGATAGATAGATAGATAGATAGATAGAGTCAGATTATAGATAGATAGATAGATAGATAGAGTCAGATTATAGATAGATAGATAGATAGATAGAGTCAGATTATAGATAGATAGATAGATAGATAGATAGATAGATAGATAGAGTCAGATTATAGATAGATAGATAGATAGATAGAGTCAGATTATAGATAGATAGATAGATAGATAGAGTCAGATTATAGATAGATAGATAGATAGATAGATAGATAGATAGATAGAGTCAGATTATAGATAGATAGATAGATAGATAGATAGATAGATAGATAGATAGATAGATAGAGTCAGATTATAGATAGATAGATAGATAGATAGATAGAGTCAGATTATAGATAGATAGATAGATAGATAGATAGATAGATAGATAGAGTCAGATTATAGATAGATAGATAGATAGATAGATAGATAGATAGAGTCAGATTATAGATAGATAGATAGATAGATAGATAGAGTCAGATTATAGATAGATAGATAGATAGATAGATAGATAGAGTCAGATTATAGATAGATAGATAGATAGATAGATAGATAGATAGAGTCAGATTATAGATAGATAGATAGATAGATAGATAGATAGAGTCAGATTATAGATAGATAGATAGATAGATAGATAGAGTCAGATTATAGATAGATAGATAGATAGATAGATAGATAGATAGATAGATAGATAGATAGAGTCAGATTATAGATAGATAGATAGATAGATAGATAGATAGAGTCAGATTATAGATAGATAGATAGATAGATAGATAGATAGAGTCAGATTATAGATAGATAGATAGATAGACAGATAGATAGATAGAGTCATATTATAGATAGATAGATAGATAGATAGATAGACAGATAGATAGATAGAGTCAGATTATAGATAGATAGACAGACAGATAGATAGATAGATAGATAGATAGATAGAGTCAGATTATAGATAGATAGATAGATAGATAGAGTCAGATTATAGATAGATAGATAGATAGATTGCTAGGGTGTTGCTATGCGGTTGCTAGGGAACCTGGGGTGGTTGCTAGGGTGTTGCTATGCGGTTGCTATGGTACCTGGGGTGGTTGCTAGGGTGTTGCTAGGGTACACGGGGTGGTTGCTATGGTGTTGCTAAGGTGTCGCTAGCATGATTAGCATGTTACTAGCATGTCACTAGCATGTTTCTAGCATGTTACTAGCATGTTACTAGCATGTTTCTAGCATGATAAGCATGTTACTAGCATGTCGCTAGCATGTTTCTAGCATGATTAGCATGTTGTTAGCATGATTAGCATGATTAGCAAGTTATTAGCATGTCGCTAGCATGTTTCTAGCATGATACTAGCATGTCGCTAGCATGTTTCTAAGCATGATTAGCATGTCGCTAGCATGATTAGCATGTTACTAGCATGTCGCTAGCATGTTTCTAGCACGATTAGCAAGTTACTAGCATGTCGCTAGCATGTTTCTAACATGATTAGCATGTTACTAGCATGTTGCTAGCATGGTTGTAGCATGTTTCTAGCATGATTAGCATGTGACTAGCATGTTGCTAGCATGTTTCTAGCATGATTAGCATGCTACTAGCATGTTGCTAGCAAGACTAGCAAGTGACTAGCATGTCGCTAGCATGTTTCTAGCATGATTAGCATGTTACTACATGTTGCTAGCATGGTTGTAGCATGTTTCTAGCATGATTAGCATGTTTCTAGCATGATTAGCATGCTACTAGCATGTCTCTAGCATGATTAGCATGTGACTAGCATGTCGCTAGCATGTTTCTAGCATGATTAGCATGCTACTAGCATGTCGCTAGCATGTTTCTAGCATGATTAGCAAGTTATTAGCATGTCGCTAGCATGTTTCTAGCATGATTAGCATGATACTAGCATGTCGCTAGCATGTTTCTAGCATGATTAGCATGTCGTTAGCATGATTAGCAAGTTATTAGCATGTCGCTAGCATGATTAGCAAGTTACTAGCATGTCGCTAGCATGTTTCTAGCATGATTAGCAAGTTATTAGCATGTTGCTAGCATGATTAGCATGTTACTAGCATGTCGCTAGCATGATTAGCATGTCGTTAGCATGATTAGCAAGTTACTAGCATGTCGCTAGCATGTTTCTAGCATGATTAGCAAGTTATTAGCATGTTGCTAGCATGATTTAGATAGATTAGAAATAGAATTAGATAGAGTGGAAGCTTATATTAGTTTGAATTGGATAGAAATAGTTCATAGAAGGGAAGTCTGATTGAGTCTAATCAGCTTCAGTTTGTTCAGATTTGAATTTTGACAGTTGGAGTTTGAATAGTCTTGGCTCATCTGAACATTCCGTCAATGTAAGTCTATGGGATTTTTATGAGTTTTAATCTTCATTTTTATGCAAATCATAAGTCTAATCAGTCTGAAAAGATATAGCAACTCGAGTCAGAACAGTCTGAAGATCTGGACTGAGGTTGGAGTTTGAAGAGTTAAAGCTCTAGGAGGAGTAGCAGTCAGAAATTTAGTCTCAGAAGAATAATAATAATAACTAGACAAAAAAGTTTGTGAACAAACTTTAAGTTGGCTTGAGAAAGCCGGACCAGAGTTTGAAAAGTTTAAAAAAGTTTAAGAAGTTTAAAAAAGTTTTAAAAGTTTAAAGTTTGATAGATAGATAGATAGATAGATAGATAGATAGATAGATAGAGTCAGATTATAGATAGATAGATAGATAGATAGAGTCAGATTATAGATAGATAGATAGATAGATAGATAGAGTCAGATTATAGATAGATAGATAGATAGATAGATAGATAGATAGAGTCAGATTATAGATAGATAGATAGATAGATAGATAGATAGAGTCAGATTATAGATAGATAGATAGATAGATAGAGTCAGATTATAGATAGATAGATAGATAGATAGAGTCAGATTATAGATAGATAGATAGATAGATAGATAGATAGATAGATAGAGTCAGATTATAGATAGATAGATAGATAGATAGAGTCAGATTATAGATAGATAGATAGATAGATAGAGTCAGATTATAGATAGATAGATAGATAGATAGATAGATAGATAGATAGATAGATAGATAGAGTCAGATTATAGATAGATAGATAGATAGATAGATAGATAGATAGATAGATAGATAGATAGATAGAGTCAGATTATAGATAGATAGATAGATAGATAGAGTCAGATTATAGATAGATAGATAGATAGATAGATAGATAGATAGATATGTCAGTTTTACTGGTAGTCCACTGTATGAAGTATTTTGACAATTTTGTAGAAGAGGCAAATTCGATGTTTAAGCGCTTTGAGACGCGTCTCTCTTGACGTGGCAGTACTGGCCCGTCAACTGTCCTGAGTGTCTTTTTAGGCTGGCCTCAGCCAGTCGGTTGAGATCGGCAGGGGGCCCCCCCTCAGCCGTGGGCCCCTATAATTGTCACCACCTTTCACCCCACTAGCAACGGCCCTGACACCTGAACATAATAATACAATCAACACAACACGGGAAACAGTGAAAAAGCAAAACAAAGTCCAAATTAACAGAATCCGTGATAGTAAGAGCTATCATTATTGTGCACTTCTGTTTTTATGCTGCACAAAAAAAAACTACTATTAAAAGCATGTTTCAAAAAATAAATTGATATCCAGGTCACCCTGCATCAGTTAACTGTGTTGCATCCTACTAAAAGTAGCTAAATTCTACTGGGCCATATTTACAATTTCAAACTTCCATTTCAATTAGCCAGTGTCAAGTGCTGCATTCAAACCAGAAGTGGCCCTCATCTGTTTTATAATATATGGGGCATATTTGCCATGTCAAATGTGGGACAAATGTGGGCTTACACACTGACTAGCCAATGCTGACTGTGCCATATAATTGCCAAAAGTGGCCCACATTTGGTTGGCACTATTTGG
Source organism: Aspiorhynchus laticeps (assembly GCA_023376895.1). Lineage (NCBI taxonomy): Eukaryota > Metazoa > Chordata > Actinopteri > Cypriniformes > Cyprinidae > Aspiorhynchus > Aspiorhynchus laticeps. The sequence goes on from JALXFT010000508.1 coordinate 6,881, forward strand.
GCCATATTCACTATTTACCACATGGGCAACTTCAGGGTCACATTCAGATTACACATTGCCGTGGACCACATGTGATTTGATACATTTGGGTATTTTTTGCTATTTCACATGTGGGCTACTTCAGGCTTACATCCATTCTGTCCGGGCCATAAGAAGACCAACAGTGCCGTATCATTGCCTTAAGTGGCCCACATCTGCATCGTGCTATCTGGGATGGTGGCTTTTGTCATTTTTGGAGAATGAGGGTGAGAATCTTTGTCTAACATTATTTTATTAAAAAGAGCATCTTTCATTAATAACAAGTAAATACAGTGCACTCTAAAAGTTGTTGAGGTTATTTTTAAGCAGTCTACTGCATGACTGAAGTAGTTCCAGGTCTATTCACTGCATTATAGTTCTATATGACTATAATTTCAATGTCGATTCAGAATTATGTTCATTGTGAAACTTGTGTAGAGGTGGAACCTCTGGATTGTTCTGATAGACCTTGAAAACTGGCAACTCTGGTAAAAAAGTAAGGAGCTCAGAGAGTTACATCCAATAAAGCTTTAATGAGTTGGATTCATAAATACAGGGCACGTTGGTGAGCAATGGCATTGCATAAATGTATATAAGTGTGTGGTTTTTCTGCATTAATGCACACAGCTTTAAAGTTCGTATGCTCACCCTGACCCAGTGTGTGCATGGTCTTAAAGGGAAGGTGTACAGAATATAAATAAACCTGTAAGATGAAAGATGTGCCCTCTAGTGGTTAAATATGAAATGCAACTAAAAGGAAAGTCTTTCCTTCAACATGCATAAATGTGCATAAATATTTCCAGACAAAATTTACTTAGGCTTTACAGTGGCAACATATAAGCTAATTATTTAAATACTTTATATTCATACTTATAATATGATAATAGCTTCTCACACAGTATAAGTGGGTCATTATTCATGTAAAATGTATAGCTGATTTTATTTAGGAAGGTAATTATATCTCCTGCAAAGTGATTATTATATTTGGGTTTCTTTGGCATCAAAGAGTGTTCTGTCTCTCACAAACAATGAGATATTTAAACACAAGTGACTTTATCAAAGAAACAATTTCGGGAGCTATTCACATCCATATTTTTTATTTAACAATATAATTTATATAAAATTTAATCTAAACATATTAGGACTAATCATTATTTCATTTTGTTGTGAACAAATTTACTTTAACTGTTAAAAACTGAAAATTGTGTAATGATAATATTTTTCACAGACCTTTTATATAATTTTACAGATTTACCCATGTTACCCATATAAAAGCAAACACATAAATGTTTGTGCTTTAATTTACTTACTGTCAGGACGATCAAATAATGGACTACGTCTACCTGCTACTGCTAGAGAAAAACAAATCACACACAGAGAGAGAGAGAGAGAGAGCAGATTGTTTAGCTATATAAATTATTTATAAAAGCATTTGTTAGAACTAATTGAGTACAGAACAGTGTGCATAAGCAGATCAACACTAATTTAATTAGTGAAATTATGATTTTCCTTGTCTTCAGAACATCTACAGTGTCAACATTACACTTCAACATATACTTATTGATCTATAGCCTCCATAATATATATATATATATATATATTAATAAACAGCCTATTGCCACAAATCAACAAAGTGCAAAGAATCACAGAAGTTCTTCCTGGTGTTGAATGCCACGTTTAAACAAATGTAAGAGCGCAGTGAAATATTATTTAACAAACTAAACGAAGAAAACAATTGCGAATTGTTTGTTAATATTTCATGAACACTTCATAAATCATTGAGGAAACCTTATATATGTACATATACATGTATCGAATTTGATTCTTACCTGTCGCCATTTGAACAATTACACCTTTAAATCTAAATCGAAAGAAAAACTAGAGCTGCTTTCGTCTGAAGAGCTTGCGGGGAAATATCTTAAAATAATCGTGAGCTTCCAATAGAGCTGTGCGACCAATCAGACCTTAGTTTCGGTTTCGATTTGGCTCATAACCATCATGACAATGAGACAAACATGATAAAGCGATGATTGAGCAGCATGCTGTCGCTTTCCTTCACTGGCCGCGCTTTCTCCCCTCATTTAAAGTCTAAACTTAACATCTATGCTTTATTTTAAGAGATATTAAAAGCTCATTAAACTGTGAACGAGAAGCTTGGGCTTTCAAGCGCGCGCCTAAATCCTCAAATAAACATTAAAATATGTCAAAATGTCCGTTTTGGTGAGTATTTACGAATAGAGTTTGTCTTCAGTGAACATGAACAGTTGGGAAAGAAATGCATCAGTAATTAGATCCGTGCATCCGATCTGATGTAATTATCTGCTGTTTTTATTATTAATGCTAATGTAAACAAAATACAAAGAGAAAATCACTCACTTAACTAAAGAACTTTAGTAGCTTTAATAAGAATTCATTTGATTGCATAATATAAATTTTAAAATCTCAATTTAAAACTCAAAGAAATATTTATATTATGTTAGAAAAATAGATAAAAGTAAAATAGAAATGAACTGATTTCAACTGAATAATTAGAGCGGCTTTACAGCAAAAGTGAATTCTGTTCATTATTGAATCATTATTTCCAGAAACGCGTCTGAGGATTGTTTAGTAAACGAGGCGCAGTGTAATGGAAAGTTTGCAAAGAAACTTGTTGAAATATGAATCAGTACGGATCTGTTTGGTGACCTGTTCGGTTTACTTAGTTTTGTTGTGACCACGAGTTTAATGCATTAAACCTGCATGACCACAGCAACATGCGATTATCAGATATGAATAAAACATTATTATCCATCCCACAGTCTTGTAAATCAGTTAACTGATCATGTCTTTTTATTTAAGTGTATAATAATATTATTAAATGCATATTATTAGACTGTAATATAATATTATTATATTAACTGGTTAGAGCTACATTTTTCTATTTATTGTTATATATGCTAATTTCCCTTTTCCATTCGTGTATCGCTTTACCTAATTAACGTTCTGTGTAATTATTCTGATAGTATTATTATTATGCTGCCTACCATATATTTTGCAAATACTGTAAACACCTGATAATTATGCCAACTCATTTTTGACATGATTGTATTCAAGCCTGTGTTTGACGAAACAAATGATCGTGCTGTGTTTTCATTTACAAACGAAAGTACGCGAATGATTCATTCCTCAACGAAGCCCTATAGTATTTCTAATTATATTCTATTAATTAGCCTACTAATATGAAATATGTTAAATTTATTTTTTAAACTGCACTTCCAGTAAAAATTCCCCCAAGTCACCGCATAATCAAAGCTTTATTGGCATGATGTCAGGCATTTACAGCAGACTATTATTTACAAAACTATTCAGAACGTTAAGTAAAGAGATCGAAATGAATATATCTTTGTGGCTGCTCAGAATTCTGTGTATAGATGCAATGCAGCTTAAAAGGCAGACTCCGTACAAAGTGGGTAAGCACATCATTCATGACAATACATTTTTGGGTATTATTTGATCCTATGTATTTTTGCATTTTAAATGTCTGTTTAAAGTTAGGAACAGAAAGTATTGAGTACTTAGAGGACGGGTTCCCTCATGTCCTGCAGTTTTGGAATAAAATCAAGCCTTCATTATTGTGGGAGAAATGACACTGAAGCACAACTGCTTTTTACAAGCAGTCAATACATGGTTTGAATTATTGTACATTTGGATATTGAGTATCCCAGAGGCCTGCTGCTGCTGTTTCTACAGCACTCAATACTCTATTCTGATCTGTTTCATCAGCACAACATCACCTGTTTAGACCGTTTATAATTGCATTGTCTGTACTAGCTTCTGTTTGTTTATCTATTTAAAATAATAACAGTTGAAACCAATAACTTTATTTAATATAGGGTAGAGTGCGTGAAAACGCCCCCTACTGTTTTTTCCTAAAATAACAATTGATAAAGTCAAAATACATTTCTGGGGGGAAACACCCCCTTGGTACAAATTGAATTTTTGTTAAAAATCTAATAACATGAAAACTCTGGACATTTTTCATACTTGGTTTATAATTGATGTCATTGTCACTAATACTTTGATAACTATTCTGGACACGTTTAATGCATTCAGTTTAGATATGGTGTTAGAATTTTGTCATTCTTTTGCAAGTGGTTACAGTGTTTCAGCTTGTTTCATCGTGAATCTTTATTGTTTTTGGTGTACACCTTGAAAGAACAAACTCAAGGACAAAACACAATTTTGTGAGAATTGAGATGTGATATTGTTGCTCAAACAGCACCAGGGCTGGACTGGTAATCGGGCATACCGGGCATTTTCCCGGTGGGCCGACGCACTGAAGGGTCCGACAGAATTTTTATTTTTTATTTTTTGCCAAGGACCATCACGCAGGGACAACGAGCAGTCAGTGGCCCATTGGTTTGTCTCCTGCATTGACAGCGTAAACCACCCAATCACAATGCGCTATAGACAGAGCGATGAAGTATTTTGCTCCGCCTAAATAAACCCCAACTTCTTCCGTATCGGCTTTCCCCACGTTTCACAGCAGCTTTATAAAAACAGGCTTGCTCTGCGGTGAGTGATGCGGGCCAAAGAGCCAGGCAGGAGGGGAGAGGAGTTGAATCGGTAAAGTGCTTGATAAGGGACTCGGAACGGAGGCAGGCATCTAGTGTGTGCGCGTGCGCGCGCCATGAGTGCAAAATAGCTTTTTAATGTTTTTTTATTTAACACTTTTTTAATAAACCGTAAATTCGTCCCCCGCAATTTTTTGGCCAAGTCAAGTCAAGTGTGTTCATAGAGGTTTCCATGGGCCAATGCGAATAAATCTAGATTTAAATTCGAAAAGACACGATATTGTCGGACCTGACGTTTTATTCTTCTCCAAAACAACTAGATGCAATGATACATATCTACACTACCAGTCAAGAGTTTTTGAACAGTAAGATTTTTTTTTTTTTTTTTAAAGAATTCTCTTCTGCTCACCAAGCCTGCGTTTATTTTATCCAAAATACAGTAAAAGCAGTAATATTGTGAAATATTTTTACTATTTAAAATAACTGTTTTCTATTTGAATATCTGTTAAACTGTAATTTATTTCTGTGATCAAAGCTGTATTTTCAGCATCATTACTCCAATCTTCAGTGTCACATGATCTTCAGAAATCATAATAATATGCTGATTTACTGCTCAAGAAACATTTATTATTATTATTATTTTTATTATCAATATTTAAAACAGTCGAGTAATTATTTTTTTTTCTGGATTCTTTGATGAATAGAAAGATTCAAAGATCAGCGTTTATCTGAAATAAAAAAGCTTTTGTAACATTATACTCTATAGCCTACCATTCAAAAGATTGGAGTCAGTATCATTTTTGTTTTGTTTTTTGGGAAAGAAATTATAGAAATTAATACTTTTATTTAGCAAGGATGCTTTAAATTGATCAAAAATGATGATAAAGACATTTATAATGTTACAAAATATTTCTATTTCAGATAAATGCTGTTCTTCTGAACTTTCTATTCATCAAAGAAACCTGAAAAAAAAATCTTTTCATAATACATAATAATAATAATAATAATAATGATAATAAATGTATTATGAGCAGCAAATCAGACTATTTGAATGATTTCTGAACATCATGTGACTGGAGTAATGAAGCTGAAAATTCTGCTTTGATCACAGGAATAAATTACATTTTAAAAAAATAAATAAATATTAAAAACATTTCACAATATTACTGTTTTTGCTGTATTTTGGATCAAACAAATACAGGCTTGGTGAACAGAAGAGACTTCTTTAAAAAAATAATTAAAAAAACTTACTGTTCAAAAACTTTTAAATGGTAGTGTATATCATATATATATATATTATATGGTGGTGGTGGGCCGCCTGGACCAAAAAATGCCAGGGCCGATTTTTTGTCCCAGTCCAGCCCTGCTACTGATTATACCCTGTATGATTGTGTATGTGACAAATAATAAAGAACCTTGAACCTTGAACCTTGAGAATCGCATCACACTGTGCTTCTTCAAGAATTTCACTCATCAAGGCACATGTGCTGTGATGATGTGACAATAAAAGTGATTTGATTTCTGAAATTAGGCTATTATCTTTTTCTATATAGTGTAGTAGTTAGCTATCTAACTACGTGACTGCTTGTCAAGCATGAAAAACACACGTTTTATTTAAGGCAGCGGCTATTTGCACTAAGTGTAAATAGCATATTTTTTAGCGATAGATGCTATTTACACTATAGCTATAGATTCTATTTACACTATGTTAAAATAGCAAGATTTTCTGCTATTTATACTACTTATTGCAAATAGTGGCAATTATATGCACCTCAGTATTGTCGTACATTATAAAACATTATAAAACAGTACGCAATAACATA
>JALXFT010000509.1:0-11263 GCA_023376895.1 Aspiorhynchus laticeps
GACTTCGTTGAGACCTTTTAACCTCTTTGGTCTTCACAGAACATATTCTCACGTCCACAGAATGGCACAGAAACTGTCTTTTATGCACCAAAATCATCTTAAAAGAACTTATGAGCAACTAATGATTTCTATGCATAACTCCATATTATGTATATAACCCACACATTTGACTATCATGTCCTAATCACTCATTATGTATGTATTTTGAATAACTATCGAATAGCTTAAGGGTTTATATAGCTGAACTTATATAGTTTATATAGCTGAACTGATGCATTTAATATAAATTTTAGCCTCATTGAAAAACTCAATGTGAGGGTTAATTAAGTGATTGATGGTTGTTCAGGTCTATATGCAATAGCACATATTGCTATAAACTTGGGATTTCACATTTTCATGCTCTTAAACTCATTCTTTCCTCACTTTCTCTCTTCCTGCAACGTGTACAAATGTGTGAATGCATGTGTTATTATGTGTTAGATTAGTTTACATGCCTTAGATTTATCAAATAAAGTCTTATTTATATTGAAAAGAGAAGTATCTTGTGTTTTGTGTTTACAAGTTAATGTCTTAAACTGGTATTTTCACTATATTTTGGATTTTAATATACAGTGCAGAGTTGATGTTGTACGGCTCATTCAGTTAATCGCTGGCCGACTCTAAGCCAAATTCCCTATAAAATAATAAATGATTCTCTTTGAGCTAAATTGTCCTGTTTCCCTTACAAAGTACTGCTGTGCCAAGCTGAAAGCTGGTTAGGAGGACTTTGTGAAGAGTTTTGAAAAAGTGACCTAAGTATTAAGAAATGTGTTTTAGTGATTGTAAAAAAACAACAACTGTAATCACATTTCTTTGGTTTTCAGTATGTGGCAGCTTTTGCTGTGTCAGCTGTAGCCTCACAGTGGGAGCGAACGGGAAAACCCTTCAACCCGCTGCTCGGAGAAACCTACGAGCTGCTCAGGTCAGTGTTTCACATCAGCTGATCAGTTATGAGCGAACACATCCATGTTTCATATCAACTGTCAGTGTTTTTGTGTCATCAGAGAGGATCTGGGGTTCAGATGGGTCTCTGAGCAGGTCAGTCATCATCCGCCGGTCAGTGCCTTCCACGCCGAGGGCATAAAGAACAACTTCATGTTTCATGGCTCCATTTACCCAAAACTCAAATTCTGGGGAAAGAGTGTGGAGGCCGAACCGCGTGGAATCATCACCCTAGAGCTTCCTCTGTGAGTCATTTACTGCCTTACACGTACAGCAGTAAACATGTGGAGCATGTGTTCATTACTGTATGAGAGGTCAAGAAGACTTCTTACCTGTAAATTCAGCTACATGATTGACTTATGTATTGTTCATTTGTTGTGTTTCAGCCACAATGAAGCCTACACCTGGACCAACCCGACCTGCTGTGTTCATAACATTATCATGGGACAGCTGTGGATTGAGCAATATGGAAATGTTGAAATTATTAATCATAAGTAAGAGCAAGTATAGTCCTCAATTTGACAAAAAATGTGCAACAAACAAGACTGTAAGTTATATTGTTGCTTTATTAAGGTTTGAAAAGAACAACTAATATGGAAGGCATACGAGGTCCACAAATGATTTTACTGTGCTTTTTAACAGAACTGGGGAAAGATGTTGTTTGACGTTCAAACCATGTGGCATCTTTGGAAAAGAGCTGCATAAAGTGGAAGGATACATTCTTGATAAAAGGTATGTAAACACTAAAATGACAGATATCTGATGCTATTTCTGTCCCAGAGAACCTTTATAAACTAATTCAGGTCACACTTTATATTAGGTGGCCTTAAAGGTATAGTTCACTTTGAAATTAAAATTTGGTATCTATCAGATTACCCCAAGGGCATCCAAGATGTAGGTGTCTTTTTTTCTTCAGTAGATCCAATTTTGATATTTTTAGGTCAAATCGTTCTAGTCTGTCAGTCATATAATGGCAGGTATAGGTCACTGTCTCTATAAGAGGGAAAAAGAACATGCACAGAGAAATCCAAATTAAACAATTCCCCATCGTAACTACACATTGATGGCCTAAGACACGAAACGAGCAGTTTGTGTGAGAAAACGAACAGTATTTATATTGTTTTTTACCTCTTGTACACAACCATGTCCAAGTGATCTGAGTGCGCACACACATCCGGTGTGTGACGTGTGTGTGCGCGCGCTCTGGCTCATGCTGCATTCACACGGGGCGTCGGCGTCAACGCTTGACGGAGGGCGTGTCTGAAGCGTGGTGCTGACGAGCCGTCATAGTTACAAGAACCAATCACATACTTCTCTGGTGCTGCATGAACGGGATTGGGTATTTGCATGAGGCGATCTGATTGGTTGACGCCTCCGTTGGCGCTTGAAAAGTTGAAAAGTTTTCAACTTCTGCCGCGAGCAGCGCCAGTGAAGCGACGCGACGGACCCACAATTCAGTTCGGCAATGCTTGACGTCACTCCATTCAAAGTCAACGAGAGGCGTTGACGCCGACGCCCTGTGTGAATGGGGCGTTAGTCTGCGCAAGCACCGGAAAGCGCCGGAAGTGATCTCTCGCACGTATACGTCACTCATTGCCAGAGCGCGCGCACACACGTCACACACCGAATGTGTGTGCGCACTCAGATCACTTGGACATGGTTGTGTACAAGAGGTAAAAAATGATATAAATACTGTTCGTTTTCTCACACAAACCGCTCGTTTCGTGTCTTAGGCCATCAATGTGTAGTTACGATGGGGAATTGTTTAATTTGGATTTCTCTGTGCATGTTCTTTTTCCCTCTTATAGAGACAGTGACCTATACCTGCCATTATATGACTGACAGACTAGAACGGTTTGACCTAAAAACATCAAAATTGGATCTACTGAAGAAAAAAAGACACCTACATCTTGGATGCCCTTGGGGTAAGCTGATAGATACCAAATTGTAATTTCAAAGTGAACTATCCCTTTAACTACTATGTACTTACGTCAAAAAAACAAGTACGATGTACTTATTGTGGTCATATTGTATTGCACACTTTTGCTGCTATTGAGGTGGATGGATACGGGTAGGTTAGGGACAGGTTTGGTGGTATGGGTAGGCAGGGCCGTGCAGAGACCTTTGGAGGGGCAGGTGCTCAAAGTATAAAAGGGGCACATGGAACACGGCTTTTAATAGGGCTGTGCTCCTTGCTGATATGTGTATCGAAATGGATGCTTCTGTATTGATACAGCAGCAAATGCCATGACACAGGTTTGAGAAAGAAACAGAACAGAAAAGACCATTTTAAGTTTAAATGTTAAAGACATTTTTTGCACCTCTTAATTACTCTGGAATGTTATTATTATTATTATTATTATTGTTGTTGTTGAGTTTACAGGGTATGGTGGTTTTGCTGTTGTAAACACTACTGTTGTTGTTGTAGAAAAAAATATTCCTGTCTTATTTAAAATAGAATTCTATTCTAATCCTGTTCTGAATTTATTCATTTTTTTTAATGATAATGATTATAAAAATAGGATTGATAAGTATAATTCAGAGGACGAGAAAATCAGTATAAGCCTGTTTTACCAGTGTTGTGATAATTATTTTTAAGGCACTCTACGTTTTTTAAATAAATACTGTAATAATAATAGTTCAAAGTATGAATAGTTTTTAGTCAGATAACATAAAAAAGACAAGACACCTCGATGCGCTTTAAACTTTTCCCAATTAAACAGCAAGAACGAAAGAGAACAAGCACCTTTGTTTGTATTGCTGTGTGTAGAACTACGTTAGCTGCATTTTTAATATTTAATATTAATTTTAATAAAATGTAAATTCGTCCCCGGCACTTTATTCAAGCTCGAGCAAGTGTTTTCACATAGAGGTTTCTAGATTTAAATCTAGATTTAAATTAAAGAGACATGACCTGACGTTTTATTCGTATCCAAAATGAGGAGATAAGAACATCAGGAGAGCTGAACACTCTCGTGCAGTGCATGTTTCATACTCGAAGCCAGAGGAGCTCTCGCGCAGAAACTTTTGACCTGCAGGAAAGCTGAGCTGAATAACAAGCAAAAACGTTTTTACTGATGAAACGTGAAAACAATAAACACACGATTGCGAAAATATATGGTTTATGTGTTTTTCAAGTTATCTTCAGGTAATAAATAAATAAACTATATGAAAAATGCAATACTGATTGACATATCATTTAGTATAGAAACTATAAAATATATTTCCTGAATTATTCAGTGATAAAATGGGAAAAGGTTGTTCGTAGTAGCCTTTATAAACCAATCATAAAATTATCATTAGGAAAACATTGAACAAAAATATTGTAGCCCCTTGCTGCAGAGCTTCCACAGGCTACACACAGCTGTGCATGATCTCTTCACGCCGTTCTCGTAAAATAATAATAATTCAATAATATAAGTTTACAAGCACACCGCTCCGCTGAGAACTCCACTTACCGGCAGCCGCGGACGTTATTGAAGGCATCCTAAAGCCGTTTCTGAACGTGAGGGATCTTCCCGGATGACATCGTCAGGTGAAAGGTCATCATGTGGATAATTTAATTTACGGCTAAACTATTATTAATTAATTTTACTAATAGTTAGATTGGGCAGGCCTTCACAAAAGGGCGTTTAATTACAAAAAAAAAAAAAAAATTAATTGCCTTGACAAAAGGGCAATTTGGGCATCAAGGGGAAAAGGGGCAGGTGCTCAAGCACCCACCGCCCCCCCCCCCCCCTCTGCACGTGCCTGTGGGTAGGTTTAAGGGTGGGTTAAGGTGTAAGGGATGGGTCAACAGTGTAATTATAAATGTAATTACAGAAATTAACTACAGATGTAACTACATATAGGTATTTTTAAAAATATAAGTACAATGTAAAAACATGTATGAACACAATAAGTGCATTGTATCAAATGATTAATTTAAATGTAAGTACATAGTAGTTAAGGCCACCTAATATAAAGTGGGACCCTAATTCAGTTTGATATGACTGTAGTGTGGTGTAGTGCAGTATGTGATTTGATTGGATATATAGTGAGTAACACTTCATGTTGATCTTCCACTTCAGACATTCTACTGACTGACTATAAGTAACTTTGCAAGTACATGTCATCTTATTTTACAAACCCAAACCTATCCTAACAGTCTACTATAATGAGAGTTAGTTGACATGTAGTTGCAAAGTTACTAATAGTTAGTAGAATGTCTAAAGTGGACGATCAAAATAAAGTGTAACCTTTACTTTTTGTATCACTTTGCTTGTCTGTGTTCACTGCACCAAAAAAATAAATAAAAAAATAAATAATAATTAGGCCCAAATGGTCAATTAAATAATGATGTCAACTTCTTGTTAATTAATATATATATATAATATATATAATATATATATAATATATATATGAAACCAGTACCACACTCACAATTATGTAATATAACACTCACAAATGTTATACAGTATGTAACAGCTGCTGATGTTCAGTACAGTAGCAAGATTACAAGTGATGTATTTACATAATCATACAGCAAATATTAATGCATGATCATATTTTGGATCCTTTACCAAATACATAAACATAACTACTACAACAACAACAACTACAACAACCTTACTATCAGTAAGCAGCAAATTAGTTTTTGACTGAAAACTCTGTTAATTGTGTTCCCTTAAAACATCTAAAATGTTACCAAAAGCATACAAAAATGTACATCAGTACATGGCCACATTTTCTGTATGTCTGTCCAGCAAAAAAAAGGTCTGTGCTCTGTATGGCAAGTGGACGGAGTGTTTGTATTCTGTGGATCCAGAGACATTTGATGCTCACAGAAAATCTGACACAAAGCGGTCTGGGAAGGACAGGAAGGGAAGCACACAGGTGACTGATCATGATCATGATCGTACTACATGCATTTGATTTGACATTTGATTTGTTGTATTTAATAACATTAATCAATGTCTAATGTAACGTGCTGTACAAATGTTGCTGACATACAGAGTAATAATGCGGACGAGGAGCCGGATGAAATGCCTCCTCCAGAAGCCGAGACGGTGCAGGTGATTCCAGGAAGTGAGCTGATCTGGAGGATATCACCACGACCAGACAACTCCAGAAAAGTATGCAGAATATGCCATCATTTATCAATACACACTCTTGTTATTTTGATGTGATCCATTACCAAACATCATATCATTACCATTTTAGCATTAAATATCATTTGTGCTCGAGATGAGCACCAGTACTTTTTAAGTGACCATAATTATTGGTCATAATGTAACTTCTTACTGAATTAGAATCTGAACTACAATGAATTTTCTGAATTAGAATCAACTTGTGCCTCTGATTCCTTGAGATTAATTTCCCCTATTGGGCCTTATTGGAGGGATTTGTATTGGCTATGGGGCACGCACGCAGCACACACATATATACTGTATGTATATATATACAGTGTATATATATATATATATATATATATATATATATATATATATATATATACATACATATATATATAAGTGTAAATTGACATTTGTTTCCACTCTGTAACATGCGTTACTTGTTTAATTTTGCTTTACTTGTTTGTTTACTTATTGCACCGATTAAGTATATTAGAAACAGCCCAAGCCTAAGTTATTGTACACTATAAGGATCCTTGAAAGAACTGAAATAATTTGGTGGTGATGTAAAAATGCCATAAAGACCTGAAACTGATTTAGCCTGCAGTTATAAAAAAACAACAATATTGCTGTACACTGTGATGTATGTTTTTTATTTTTTTTTGCACAAGAGTGCAATTCTAAAAGCAATGAGGCTGTGAAAGTGACTAGGGAGTAGATGAGATTGTTAAACACAGACCGTAACCACAAACAAATTCAGAGCGATGGAACCAGAAGTGCTAAAATTCTAAATCCCTTCAAATTATTATATCATCAAAAAATACTGTATGTAATCTCTGCAGCACTCTATAATAACAAATATGCATAATGACAAAAAAGGTCTGTATGATGCATAAGTACATAGACAATTTTTTTTTTAATTATTATATGCATTTTACCCACCACTCTTAGTTAAACTAATATATATGTATACAAATAAATATGCCTGTTTTGTGGCATATTGCCACTCAATTTTTCTCTTTCTTTCTGTCAGTATTATGCGTTCACATCATTCGCTCTGCAGTTGAATGAGCTGGATGCAGAGATGGAGCGAGTTCTTCCACAGACAGACTGTCGTCTGAGACCTGATATCAGAGCCCTGGAGAATGGAGACATAGGTACATCAACCTCTTATAGACTTATAATGAAATACATTCATTCAACCAGTAAACTCACAACCACTGTAGTTACACTGCAGATTCATTTACAGTCTTCACAACAAATTCAGTGCTACACATTATCTTCAGCTCATGCATTGCTCTAGTGTTTGAGCTACATTTTGAACATTTGCATAAAAGTATTTAAACATTTTTTGTTAATTTAATTAAGGATGAAATAAAAAAAAACACGTAAACAATTAAAAAAATATATATTGCCTTGTCAACTAACTGAAATAAGATGAAGTTGAAGCACTAAAATTACATAAGAAGAAAAAAAAAACTAAATAGTAATTAAATAATAATAAAAAAAGCTTATAAAATAAACTAATAAAATAATTTGTGCATTCGCTAGGCTTTGCTAGCACCATTATATACAGTTTGAGCTACAGGAACAACACCAATATGCTAAAAAATCAACAAATGATTAAAATTAAAATCTATATGTACTGTTTATATATATATATTTATATATTTCAAAATAATAAAATTGAATAAAAACTGCACTAGTATATAAATAACACTATTTTGTTATTTATAAAACACAATTTTGCAATGCTAACTGGTTATTAAACACATCAACATCCAGCTCTCGAGGAATGTGTGACAGATCATCAATTTATGTTCCTGTTTATATATAATGACATAATAGAAGACTGCTTAACTGTAATATACAGTATGCATGTTCACTAAATGTGGCTGAATTTGCATTGCTGCTGTTTCCAGATGCAGCCAGTGCAGAGAAGAAAAGACTGGAGGAAAAACAACGAACGGCTCGGAAAAATCGCTCCAAATCAGATGAGCAATGGAAAATAAGGTTTGACAAGTTAATAAATACCCAACAACAAAGCATATACTGATGAGTAAAAGTACATAACTCAGGCGTCTTCTTTGGTCTGAAATGACTGTATAAGACGATCCAGTTATGAAGGTAAAGCAATGCAATTTCATTAGTTTTGGACGTGTGGAGATTCCACAGCATTTGTTACATACTGTGTACTTATTACAGTGATTACAATCACTTGGTAATAAATGAGTACTTACACGTGCAGTCACTTTATATTACCCTTTACTTTCTTAGGGAAGTACACTGTAAGTACACATACTGTAAAATAAAGTGCAACCATGAACTTAAGTGCTGTGAGTAAAGACAGCTTTTAGATACACAATGCCTTTATACGTTAAACAACATGATGATGTCTTTATCAACATTTATTGGTTTTTCTGCATGCAAATTTATTTTGAGGATGGACAGACATGATTGCATTGATCCTAACTTTAACATCAAACTCATGTTCACATGCAGGTGGTTTCATCAGGGGCCAAACCCTTACACCGGAGCCCCAGACTGGCTCTACACCGGCGGCTACTGGGACAGGAACCACTCACACCTGCCTGACATATACTGACCTCAAACTACTGCAAACATCTGAGGAATGAAGCGCCCTGCTGCTCAGGAAATGCAGCCGAGTCTATATATATATAGATATAAATGAGTGTCCGTTTTGGTGCTACACCATGATTATGATGACACAGTTAAAGTCATCATGACATACAGTAAGAGCACAAGATCTACCGAGCTTTATCTTTTAGCCCATTCAAGTGTAGTATTAATTTATATAAAACATAACGATATGTGAAATTATGTGTGTAACGTCACAAGAATTTGTTGAAAACATTTGGAACATTTAAACATCAAACGTTTTAATTTTTATGGAAACTTTTAAACAATTAATATGGATTATGTTCATACAACTAGATATAGAACAATAGTGTTTTTCTTACAACTCATTTGAATAGATTAGAGTCTACATTAAAAGAAAGAATGATTCATAGCCAGTCAAATGTGCCTGGATGAAACATAAATATCCTGAAAACAAATATGTTGAAAATATGACGAGTTCTGATGCAAAAATCTGGAAGTCCTGTGATTTTTCTTTCAAAAGTAGCTTCTTTTTTTTTTTTTTTAAATCAGGCTCCTATGAACATATCATTTTTAAAAATAAGGCATTCAATAACTGACTAATAATAACAACCTTTTATTTGCCATTAAAGTGAATGTACTGAATCTAAACATAGGAACCCCTTTAAAATGCTCATTTAAAAGAAAAAAGTCTTCATATATGGTGTACAAATACTCTAATCAACTCTTAAAATACTGAAGACTGAAACGTTTTGCTGAAGGGTGTTTTGGAAGCTCACACAAAATCTGATGGTTCTCTGCTGCATTTATGAATCAAATTGCTCTTTAAAGTTTCTATTTGTGGTTTGACATCAGCAGGTTTGCTAAATGTCTTAAAGAGGGAAATAAAATGAATATTTAGAAAAATGGGCTTTGTTGTGTATCTATCCATGCAGCTGTCCCCTGAAAAATGCACATTTTATCATGTAAACACTATATATTTCATTCCACAACACTTTTTACTGTCACTAAATAAAAGGCTTTCTGAAAATGATTTTTTTTTGTGTGTTTAAATGTAAATTATATGGATAAATCTTATAAAAGCATGCCCGGTCCTATTTCACCCTTGTGAGAATCACATTTTGCATTAAAATAAGCTTATTTTAGGACATTACAGGACTATGAAGAGGCATCACAGTAAAGCTCTGTAGTGCCTGGGTGACCACAATTTAAATCACACCACTTGAGGTTCATAAATCATCACTCATGAATCAATCTGTAACATGAAAAGCAAAGGACTCTCCAGTGGTCTGGCCATATTGACTGCAATCCTTTGGAAAAGACAGATGCTGGTACAGTACAGTATGTGTTTACATTATAGATGTTTTCCCCATATGTTTTAGGTCAATCATGGGTTTCAATGTCACATCGGCCTCTTGTAATTGGGCAAGATCATCAAGTACAATCAATCCCAGGACCTTCAGAGGAGACACAGCAGCTACAGAGATGGAGAACCATGCTGTAGCCTGAGGAACAAAGAGCGGAGCCGGGGAGTTGTTACTGACAGCATCCATGTTAAAGGTTCGCTGTATTTCCTCATACAACATTTAATGATATTATTCTCAGACTTTAAGACCTTTTGCTTGTGCATACAAACATGGTTGCTCAAACACTTTCAGTGGCTTCACCTACTCCATCAGCAACCCTGTCATATGTATAAATAAGTCTTTTTTCCCTTCAGAGTGTCTGCGTGAGCTGAGAGACTGGAGACTAAATCTGTGTCACTCCTCTCATATACACTGATCCACACTGACTGCAAGTCCAATCCACATGCAAAGCTTGATGCTTTGGCTTCGTTTGATACTGTTTTCACTGAAGGAGATGAAATACAAACATATCGCTTAATATTAAGAATTATTATTATTGTTTTTATATATAAAAGCAATATTGATAAAGGGATTCACCCAGAAATGAAAATGCTGCCATCATTTATTCACCCTAACCTGTATGGAACAGCATTTCTTCTTTGAGATATTGTTTAGGTTACCGTTGACTTCCACTGTATGGAGAAAAAAAACACTTTTAAAAGACGTATTAAAAATATTAGAAATGTTTTTTGTTGTTGTTTTTTTTATGTTCACCAGAAGAAAAAGACATTTTCATTTTGTTAAGAAATGGGGGTGAGAAAATTGAGACAGAATATTTTTATTTTCTGGGTGAACTATCCTTTTAATGCATGGTCTAGACTTATCATACTGAATTTCAGATCAAAATGAATGCAATACTGAATTATTCTCCCTCCAGTTGTCATTCGAGTGGTGCAGTGATATAATCCTGATTATGTGAAGTAAACCGCCTCTCAAGCATGTGCTTACAGAGCTGCTGCTATGACAACGACTCTGAGATGAGCTCTGAAGATGAAACAATCCAGTTAAACCCAGACGACTGTTCACGAGAACAACCATGCATGTGCTGCTTGATTTTCTTGAGTCATTTCATTTGTCCATTTAATCATATATTTACTTGTCATATATTCATAGACAATTTTCCTTGGTCTTGCAAAGCTTGCT
>JALXFT010000510.1:0-2500 GCA_023376895.1 Aspiorhynchus laticeps
AACAGCAGCAGCTCTGGGCTTGTGACCAAAAACGTTAATCTTGTTGCCCAGATTTCTGGATTGAAAAAGATTCTATAAAAAAAAAAAAAAAAAAAAATGTTGCATTGGCAGCATGCAAATGTTTTGTCGGTTTGAATGCATTCATTTAAATTAAAATATTTATCCAAATATTAATCTTGGTGTGACCAGGCCATTTTAGCAATGTGCTATATTGCCTAAAATATCCAGGTTTTGGCTGTTTGCACCCTGCGGATCGATCGTTGTATGACATTATTTCACAAGCACTACAGAGAGCAGAGCAGACGGCTCCTTATGCTTTCAAATCGCTCTCAAAGTACTTTGGTGTCATACAATGATCGTTGCTCGGCTTCAAGTCGAACGAACAAACAAACACGTGCAAGTATTTGTATCGCTTTGATCGTTCTCATCTTCTCACGTGCCACGATTGGTCAATTATGTAAAATGCCTGCATGTTATTGGTCAAACTACTTTGGATGATTTAGGCAATATAAAAATCCTGGCCAGGACGTGTCCCATATAAATGGAACATATGGCTCCTTTTTGGCACCTCATCCTTCAGCTGGATTTCGTGTCTGAAGCTGGGTGGGGTCATGTTCTGCCCTCCTGCAGCGAAGGGAACTGGAGGGCCGCAGCCAGGCGTAGTCGTGGCCGAGAGGTTAAGGTGGTGGACTCGAAATCCATTGGGGTTTCCCCGCGCAGGTTCGAACCCTGCTGACTACGGGTGGCGTTTGCCCTTTCACTTTAGTTTTCTGTGCTGATAATTGTTCCTTCCAAGGCCTTTGCTCTATCTGCCGTAATTTTTATGAGCATCTGTGCGGCGGTTTGTGAGACCTGCTTTGCTCAAGGGCCCGGATAGGTCAGTCGGTAGAGCACCAGACTTTTAATCCGAGGGTCCAGGGTTCAAGTCCCTGTTCGGGTGAAAAGCTTTCATGTTGTTGGCCGCCTCAGCTTACTGGGACTCCGGTCCAACTCTGTCATTGACTCACAGATAACATAGATCTAGGAAACTTGCAGATCTGTGGGATCTGCACTGAAAAACCCTTCTCTACAGAATGAGATGTGGCAGCCTGTTTTGTCCTCTTTGGGAAGGCCGAGTGGTTAAGGCGATGGACTCGAAGTGGGATCGAACCCTGCTGACTACGGCCCTTTTGCTTTAGCTTCCTGTGCCGATAATTGTGTCTTCCAGGACCTTTTGCTTTCACTCTCTCTGCCGTAATTCCTTGTGGCCTTCATCCCGTAGCGTGTGTGGCAAATGAGCTTTGGCTGGGCGGCATATAATACATAGTATTACTGTAGCAGCGCGGACACACATACCGGAAACGTTCACTCGTAAGAGAGCGCAAAAACACAACACAAAAATGAATGAAAGAGATCGCTGCAAATTGAGACAGGCTTTTTAAAAATAACTTTTCAAAAACACGGCACGTTAAAAACACGAAGCCGAGCGCCAGTCAAGCTGGTAGCGACGAAAATAGTGCACGCATCTAAATATAATTATTAGGGTAATCTGCAGGAAGTGCAAATAGACAATCCTTTAAGTGTGAGTTTATCAGTGTGTCTTCAGTCATGTATTGAGTCGGATAAAGACTGTGATTTTCTTTCTCAAGATTTTTTTTTAAATGTTCTTAAGAACATATTTGAGAACTTAGTAAGTATTTTTCAAGAACTGCACTTAAGAACATTCTTACGAACTCTGTGGAATTTATTTGAAGAAATTACTTAACGTACTTCTGAAGAAGATTTTCGTCAATCCGGCCCCTGAGTCTGATGGTCAGCTCGCTAGGAAAGAGCGCTCATGAAGTCAAGTCAAGTCAAGTCACCTTTATTTATATAGCGCTTTTAACAATACAAATTGTGACAAAGCAACTGCACAATATCAAAATGGGAAAATAGTGTCAATAATGTAAAATTACAAGATTAAACACTCAAGTGAACTGAGTGAGTCGGATAAGAGAGACCTAGGAAGCGTGCAGTGCTGTGGGACCCCAGGGTCAGCACTGAAAAACCCTGCTCCACGGGGTTAGAGGTAGCAGCCTGCTTTCTCCTCGTTGGGACACCCAGGTTACCGTAGTCGTGGCCGAGTGGTTAAGGCGATGGACTAGAAATCCATTTGGGTCTCCCAGCGTAGGTTCAAATCCTGCCGACTACGCTGTTTGCCTGCATGCTGAGGAGAAGTGTCCGTGCCTTTTTTTCACGTCCCTAGCATGCTTTTCCGCTCCCTCTCTGCATCGGACAAACACGCCGCTGGCCCTTCTTGCAGTTGTGGGACAGTGGTGCGCCGAGATTGTATAGTGGTTAGTACTCTGCATTGTGGCCGCAGCAACCCTGGTTCGAATCTTGGTCACGGCAGACTTTTGCCGTCGGGCTCCTTTTTGTCACCTCATCCTTCAGCTGGATTTCGTCTCTGAAGATCGGTGGCATCCTGTTCTGCCCTCCTGCAGACAAGGGAGCTGGAGGGCCACAGTCAGGCGTAGTCGTG
>JALXFT010000510.1:7500-14045 GCA_023376895.1 Aspiorhynchus laticeps
CTCTGAGTTGTGGCCGCAGCAACCCTGGTTTGAATCCGGGTCATGGCAGACTTTTGCCGTCGGGCTCCTTTTTGCCACCTCATCCTTCAGCTGGATTTTTGTGTCTGAAGCTCGGTGGCGTCCTGTTCTGCCCTCCTGCAGCCAAGGGAGCTGGAAGGCCGCAGCCAGGAGTAGTCGTGGCCGAGAGGTTAAGGCGATGGACTTGAAATCCATTGGGGTCTCCCCGCGCAGGTTCGAACCCTGCCGACTATGGCTGGCGTTTGCTCTCTCACTTTAGTTTTCTGTGCTGATAATTGTTCCTTCCAAGGCCTTTGCTCTATGTGCCGTAATTCTTTATGAGCATCTGCGGGGCCGTTTGTGTGGACTCTGTTGTTATATAAAACGTAACAGACCTGCTTTGCTCAAGAGCCCGGATAGCTCAGTCGGTAGAGCATCAGACTTTTAATCTGAGGGTCCAGGGTTCAAGTCCCTGTTCGGGCGAAAGGCTTTCATGTTGTTACTCTGTCTTTGACTCACAGATAACAGAGACCTAGGAAACTTGCAGTGCTGTGGGAGCCCAGGGTCAGCACTGAAAAACCCTTCTCTACAGAATGAGATGTGTTGGGAAGGCCGAGTGTTTAAGGCGATGTACTCGAAGTCCTTTGGGTTCGAACCCTGCCGACTACGGGAAGGGTTGGCCCTTTTGCTTTAGCTTCCTGTGCCGATAATTGTGTCTTCCAAGACCTTTTGCTTTCGCTCTCTGTGCCGTAATTCCTTGTGGCCTTCATCCCGTAGCGTGTGTGGCAAATGAGCTTTGGCTGGGCGGCATATAATACATAGTATTACTGTAGCAGCGCAGACACACATACCGGAAGCATTCACTCGGAAGAGAGCGCAAAAACACAACACAAAAATGAACGAAAGAGATCGCTGCAAATTGAGACAGGCTTTTTAAAAATAACTTTTCAAAAACACGGCGCGTTAAAAACACGAAGCCGAGCGCCAGTCAATCTGGTAGCGATGAAAATAGTGCGCGCGTCTAATTATAATTATTAGGGTAATCTGCAGGAAGTGCAAATAGACAATCCTTTAAGTGTGAATTTATCAGTGTGTCTTCAGTCATGTATTGAGTCGTATAAAGACTGTCAGTTTTTTTTCTCAAGAAAAGAATTGAAATGTTCTTAAGAGCATATTTGAGAACTTAGAAAGTATTTTTCAAGAACTGCACTTAAGAACATTCTTACGAACTCTGTGGAATTTATTTGAATAAATTACTTAACATACTTCTGAAGAAGATTTTCGTCAATACGGTCCCTGAGTCTGATGGTCAGCTAGCTAGGAAAGAGCGCTCATGAAGTGAACTGAGTGAGTGGGATAAGAGAGACCTAGGAAATGTGCAGTGCTGTGGGACCCCAGGGTTAGCACTGAAAAACTCCGCTCCACGGGGTTAGGCATAGCAGCCTGCTTTCTCGTCGTTGGGACATCCAGGTTATCGTAGTCGTGGCCGAGTAGTTAAGGCGATGGACTAGAAATCCATTGGGGTCTCCCCGCGCAGGTTCGAATCCTGCCGACTACGCTGTTCGCCTGCATGCCGAGAAGAAGCCTCTGTTCCTTTTTCTCACGTCCCTAGCATGCTTTTCCGCTCCCTCTCTGCATCGGTCAAACACGCCGCTGGCCCTTTTTGCAATCGTGGGACAGTGGTGCGCCGTGATCGTATAGTGGTTAGTACTCTGCGTTGTGGCCGCAGCAACCCTGGTTCGAATCCGGGTCACGGCAGACTTTTGCCGTCGGGCTCCTTTTTGCCACCTCATCCTTCAGCTGGATTTTTGTGTCTGAAGCTCGGTGGCGTCCTGTTCTGCCCTCCTGCAGCCAAGGGAGCTGGAAGGCCGCAGCCAGGAGTAGTCGTGGCCGAGAGGTTAAGGCGATGGACTTGAAATCCATTGGGGTCTCCCCGCGCAGGTTCGAACCCTGCCGACTACGGCTGGCGTTTGCTCTCTCACTTTAGTTTTCTGTGCTTATAATTGTTCCTTCCAAGGCCTTTGCTCTATGTGCCGTAATTCTTTATGAGCATCTGCGGGGCCGTTTGTGTGGACTCTGTTGTTATATAAAACGTAACAGACCTGCTTTGCTCAAGAGCCCGGATAGCTCAGTCGGTAGAGCATCAGACTTTTAATCTGAGGGTCCAGGGTTCAAGTCCCTGTTCGGGCGAAAGGCTTTCATGTTGTTACTCTGTCTTTGACTCACAGATAACAGAGACCTAGGAAACTTGCAGTGCTGTGGGAGCCCAGGGTCAGCACTGAAAAACCCTTCTCTACAGAATGAGATGTGTTGGGAAGGCCGAGTGTTTAAGGCGATGTACTCGAAGTCCTTTGGGTTCGAACCCTGCCGACTACGGGAAGGGTTGGCCCTTTTGCTTTAGCTTCCTGTGCCGATAATTGTGTCTTCCAAGACCTTTTGCTTTCGCTCTCTGTGCCGTAATTCCTTGTGGCCTTCATCCCGTAGCGTGTGTGGCAAATGAGCTTTGGCTGGGCGGCATATAATACATAGTATTACTGTAGCAGCGCAGACACACATACCGGAAGCATTCACTCGGAAGAGAGCGCAAAAACACAACTCAAAAATGAACGAAAGAGATCGCTGCAAATTGAGACAGGCTTTTTAAAAATAACTTTTCAAAAACACGGCGCGTTAAAAACACGAAGCCGAGCGCCAGTCAATCTGGTAGCGATGAAAATAGCGCGCGCGTCTAATTATAATTATTAGGGTAATCTGCAGGAAGTGCAAATAGACAATCCTTTAAGTGTGAATTTATCAGTGTGTCTTCAGTCATGTATTGAGTCGTATAAAGACTGTCAGTTTTTTTTCTCAAGAAAAGAATTGAAATGTTCTTAAGAGCATATTTGAGAACTTAGTAAGTATTTTTCAAGAACTGCACTTAAGAACATTCTTACGAACTCTGTGGAATTTATTTGAATAAATTACTTAACATACTTCTGAAGAAGATTTTCGTCAATACTGTCCCTGAGTCTGATGGTCAGCTAGCTAGGAAAGAGCGCTCATGAAGTGAACTGAGTGAGTGGGATAAGAGAGACCTAGGAAATGTGCAGTGCTGTGGGACCCCAGGGTTAGCACTGAAAAACTCCGCTCCACGGGGTTAGGCATAGCAGCCTGCTTTCTCGTCGTTGGGACATCCAGGTTATCGTAGTCGTGGCCGTAGCTTCCAGCGATCGGCCGGCTGGACACTTCCTAACACTTCCGAACAACATTTGAATACTTCCGAACGAGGTCGGAACACTTCCGAACAAAGTCCGAACGAGGTGCGAACACCTCCTAACTAAATCCAAACAGGTCCTAACGCAAATCCGAAACCTTCGAACAGATGGGGCAAAGGAGCCAATCAATTTATCAAGAGGAAAGGGCCAATCAGCAATCGTTGACAAGCCAATCTCGCCGCTGATTGGCTGAATGAGTTTCGTGTCATTCCAGCTGTTTGCAACTCACTGGACATCTGCTATCCGGAGATTAAGGTAAGCGTTATCAATTTACAAATTAAAAATCCGTGACACTAGTGTTAATTTATTTGTTCAAACATTAATTCATGATTTGGACACTTAGCAAGACAAGCTAACTTAACAGTTATCACTAACGCTAGTTAACCCTTGATGCATAACATGGGTCTAAAGTTACCTGAGAGTTTATTTCAACGGCAGAGTTTTTAAAATTTAAGCATTGGACTTAAATTTATTTGGGTCTCCCGGGATTTTCGAATTATATGTTTTCTTTCATTATTTTCTGTTATAATTTTTTTTTTTTTTTTTTTTTTTTTTTTTTTTTTTTTTTTTTTTTTTTTTTTTTTTTTTTTTTTTTTTTTTTTTTTTTTTTTTTTTTTTTTTTTTTTTTTTTTTTTTTTCCCCCCCCCCCCCCCCCCCCCCCCCCCCCCCCCCCCCCCCCCCCCCCCCCCCCCCCCCCCCCCCCCCCCCCCCCCCCCCCCCCCCCCCCACGAAGCCAGCGCCAGTCAACTGGTAGCGAGAAAATAGTGCGCGCTCTAAATTATAATTATTAGGGTAATCTGCAGGAAGTGCAAATAGACAATCCTTTAAGTGTGAATTTATCAGTGTGTCTTCAGTCATGTATTGAGTCGGATAAAGACTGTATTTTTTTTCTCAAGAAAATTTTTTTAAATGTTCTTAAGAACATATTTGAGAACTTAGAAAGTATTTTTCAAGAACTGCACTTAAGAACATTCTTACGAACTCTGTGGAATTTATTTGAATAAATTACTTAACATACTTCTGAAGAAGATTTTCGTCAATACGGTCCCTGAGTCTGATGGTCAGCTAGCTAGGAAAGAGCGCTCATGAAGTGAACTGAGTGAGTGGGATAAGAGAGACCTAGGAAATGTGCAGTGCTGTGGGACCCCAGGGTTAGCACTGAAAAACTCCGCTCCACGGGGTTAGGCATAGCAGCCTGCTTTCTCGTCGTTGGGACATCCAGGTTATCGTAGTCGTGGCCGAGTGGTTAAGGCGATGGACTAGAAATCCATTGGGGTCTCCCCGCGCAGGTTCAAATCCTGCCGACTACGCTGTTCGCCTGCATGCCGAAAGAAGCCTCTGTTCCTTTTTCTCACGTCCCTAGCATGCTTTTCCGCTCCCTCTCTGCATCGGTCAAACACGCCGCTGGCCCTTTTTGCAATCGTTGGGACAGTGGTGCGCCGTGATCGTATAGTGGTTAGTACTCTGCGTTGTGGCCGCAGCAACCCTGGTTTGAATCCGGGTCAGGCAGACTTTTGCCGTCGGGCTCCTTTTTGCCACCTCATCCTTCAGCTGGATTTTTGTGTCTGAAGCTCGGTGGCGTCCTGTTCTGCCCTCCTGCAGCCAAGGGAGCTGGAAGGCCGCAGCCAGGAGTAGTCGTGGCCGAGAGGTTAAGGCGATGGACTTGAAATCCATTGGGGTCTCCCCGCGCAGGTTCGAACCCTGCCGACTAGGCTGGCGTTTGCTCTCTCACTTTAGTTTTCTGTGCTTATAATTGTTCCTTCCAAGGCCTTTGCTCTATGTGCCGTAATTCTTTATGAGCATCTGCGGGGCCGTTTGTGTGGACTCTGTTGTTATATAAAACGTAACAGACCTGCTTTGCTCAAGAGCCCGGATAGCTCAGTCGGTAGAGCATCAGACTTTTAATCTGAGGGTCCAGGGTTCAAGTCCCTGTTCGGGCGAAAGGCTTTCATGTTGTTACTCTGTCTTTGACTCACAGATAACAGAGACCTAGGAAACTTGCAGTGCTGTGGGAGCCCAGGGTCAGCACTGAAAAACCCTTCTCTACAGAATGAGATGTGTTGGGAAGGCCGAGTGTTTAAGGCGATGTACTCGAAGTCCTTTGGGTTCGAACCCTGCCGACTACGGGAAGGGTTGGCCCTTTTGCTTTAGCTTCCTGTGCCGATAATTGTGTCTTCCAAGACCTTTTGCTTTCGCTCTCTGTGCCGTAATTCCTTGTGGCCTTCATCCCGTAGCGTGTGTGGCAAATGAGCTTTGGCTGGGCGGCATATAATCATAGTATTACTGTAGCAGCGCAGACACACATACCGGAAGCATTCACTCGGAAGAGAGCGCAAAAACACAACTCAAAAATGAACGAAAGAGATCGCTGCAAATTGAGACAGGCTTTTTAAAAATAACTTTTCAAAAACACGGCGCGTTAAAAACACGAAGCCGAGCGCCAGTCAATCTGGTAGCGATGAAAATAGCGCGCGCGTCTAATTATAATTATTAGGGTAATCTGCAGGAAGTGCAAATAGACAATCCTTTAAGTGTGAATTTATCAGTGTGTCTTCAGTCATGTATTGAGTCGTATAAAGACTGTCAGTTTTTTTTCTCAAGAAAAGAATTGAAATGTTCTTAAGAGCATATTTGAGAACTTAAGTAAGTATTTTTCAAGAACTGCACTTAAGAACATTCTTACGAACTCTGTGGAATTTATTTGAATAAATTACTTAACATACTTCTGAAGAAGATTTTCGTCAATACGGTCCCTGAGTCTGATGGTCAGCTAGCTAGGAAAGAGCGCTCATGAAGTGAACTGAGTGAGTGGGATAAGAGAGACCTAGGAAATGTGCAGTGCTGTGGGACCCCAGGGTTAGCACTGAAAAACTCCGCTCCACGGGGTTAGGCATAGCAGCCTGCTTTCTCGTCGTTGGGACATCCAGGTTATCGTAGTCGTGGCCGAGTTGGTTGGCCGGTGGAACTTTAAAATCCCCATTTGGGTCTTCCCCGCGAGGTTCGGAACCTTCCGAACCGGTTCCGCCGATGCGAAAAACCTCCTTTCCTTTTCCAAACGGTCCCTAAGCTTTCCGCCTTCGCAATCGGGTCAAACAAGGGGGGCCCTGCAATCGTTGGACAAGTTCGCCGTGATTGGTAATGGTTTCTTATTTGGGCGGCAACCCTGGTTTGAATCCGGGTTAAGGAAGGACTTTTTTCCGTCCGGGTTTTTTTTGCCAAACCCATTTTCATGGATTTTTGGCAAGCTCTTCGTTTCCTGTTTCCCCCTTGAGCCAAGGGAAAGCCTGGAACCGC
>JALXFT010000511.1:0-10501 GCA_023376895.1 Aspiorhynchus laticeps
AATAACATTCTTACAGTATGGCTTAAGTGTCCAAATCCTGTTTTTGGGGCTGCTGTAGAGAAAATAAATGAATAAAAATCAAGTCACTTACCTGGTCAGCCCAGCCTCCTCCCCAAACAACTTTTTCAAGGTTTATGCTCAGCTCCTGGCCTTGTCCTTTGGCTGCATCGAACTGTCCAACCTGGATGAAATTCACTGCTCCACTTTCATCTACATGCCAGTTCATAATGTCATAAGAGGCAGATGGCTCACCGTTATCTTCAAAATAGACCAGCTCACCCACTGGTGTTGTGAAGTTTACTGCATTTAAGTAGTGAAGAAGCTGTGAAAGGAAAGATGATAGAACACGTAGTATATTAACAGTAAATATATTAGAAAAATAAAAGTTAATACTATCAAAATTAAAAGTAGCAATTCTACTTCTAAAAGTGGTTAATGTTGACAAAAAAAATAAAAAATTTAAAATGCATATTTTAAGATTTAAAATATTATTTAAAATTAATATTTTAAGATCCCCTCCCATCTGTACCTGTCTGGGGTTTATTCGGGTTACATCAGGACATTCACCATCTTCAAATGGCCCTCTACCTGGCTGACATGCCATCATGTTGTGAATAGCATTGGCAATGGCATACACAGCTTTATACACATTGTAAGTGACTCTCAGCTGTGAAACATCTGTGTAGATGCGACCATGTTTCTCCACATTCTCTGAGCCTGTGCACTGTGGTCTTTTAGATGAAGGCTGCCAGTCCTGTGCCAACGAGCACCCAAAAATTTCTTCCCAAACATCTTTTACAAATGGTTCATTTGGCTGCTTCACAGGATTCAGCTGGGCAAGAAAAGCACCAAGACCCTGAATATCAGCCCGACGCAGGGCAAAACCGATTGTACCAGCCAGGAGAGGAATGCTTGCTGGGACAGAATACTGGATAGAGGTGCTCCAGGCCTCGGTGGCTATCCACTGCCTGTTGGTCACATTCTGCACCACAACTTCCTTGAACACAACTTCAAGGTCTGGGCCAATGGCAAATGTTACCACAACACAAGCTGTGGAACTCTGGATCCTCTCCACAATCCTCCTGATCCTGCTTTGGGAATGTGATTTAGGAATAACTTCCACATAGTCCACACAGACCCCTGTACCTTCAAGCTCTTTCAAAAGCAGCTGCGAGCCACTTTTACCATATTCATCGTCTCCTGCAACTACCCCCACCCAGGTCCAGCCCAGCAGGTGCAGCAGACGGGCCATAGCCTTGGACTGGAAAGCATCACTGGGAACAGTGCGCAGGAAAGAGTGAAATCTGTGACTGTCACTGAGACAAGCACATGATGCAAAATAACTCACCTGTACAGACAAAGCAGAAAGACAAGCATTTCACAGAAATTTATGAATTTCTGATTACTGAAATTGTTGCTCAAAATTATATAATAAATAAGTGCGAAACTTATCCCATCTGTAAAATACAGAACACTTCATTTTACCATGGGGGTATCAAACACTCCCAGCGAGTCAGCCACCACTATTGAGGCAGAGGAACGAGCATCACCGATAATGACAGGCACCACTGGGGCCCCGTTGCATTCTGCTCCCGACACTGTCTCCTCCTGCCCTGTTACCAGAGCTAAAGCAGCACTCAGTGTTGTGCCCTCAGCTAGGCAGGTGTCGGCTACCAGGTACCCCAGAGTAATATTTGGAAGAAGGACAGGGTCCCAATTAATCTCCTCCACTGTGAAAATCATAGTTTTGAGCCAGCGGTATGAACGAAGGTCAACACTAAGTTAAAACAAGAAATGTAAATTTTAATGAGAGACATATTGTAATATTTTCCCTGAGATGATTCTTGACATTATATTAAAATATACAATGTAAAAATATCAAATAGCCCAATTTGTGCTTCATCTAAATTAACTGGTACAAAATATAATTTAACTGACTGCATTCAATTACACTAATAAATATAAATTAATAAAAAAAGAAAAACATTTAATTTTATACTATATTATTTTTTCCACTATCTTTACAAATTGTAAATTGTAGTTAGCAAAATCCCTTAAAAACTACATAAAATGGTTGCCTTCTAATTGTATAAATGGCTTCTCAACAGCTCTGCCTTTTAGTTCATTTGAACACTCATTTTATACTCACCCCTGGCAGCGAGAACCATGCTGTATATGAGTGAAAGCATGATCAGGCTCTGGTGCTTCAACATGAACTGGAAAGAGACCACCAATTATCACATCTCCCTCTTTATACAGGCTTTCTGAAACAGATCTGCCCTGCAGACTGCAGGACAGGCCTGCACCACAAACCCTGGCCATCTCAACAATAAATACCTCCACCCACAACCACATAATAAATCCCATTACTTTACACAAACATACACAGAGAGAGGCTTAGTGAAGAAGTGCAAGCTCACACTTTTCCTGCAAAGAAGGAAGGCTTGGACGATATCTCCACTTTTGTAGGCTTTAATATGCCTGGGGCAAAAGAACCTGCAACAGGAAAACAGGTGAGTGGAGGCATAATTGCTGAAAGCCCTTGTGGAGAGTAATTCTCATGGAGAATGGGGTAAAAACATCAGCTTTTAGAACTGATATTTTGAAGATTAGTGCACTATAGCAATAAAAAGACACAATAAAAAAGACTACAACAACATATTTTTTATGCTAATAGAGCCCTCAAAGCCATTTTGCGTGTCTGTGCCATTGAGGACGCTGTTCAGCCTACAGGGAAAATTGAGGTAATTATAGCAAATTAAGCAATTGCTATGATGCCAGAGTTAATCATTCTGTTCTTTGGAGCTGTGTGAGTGTTCTACACACAATTTCACTCATGGTTCACACACACACACACATTGACTCCTTTTGAGATGCATTCACACATACATGCATAATTGATATTTAGTCATATGTAGGAAATCAGAACGAATTAGACAATTTAAGATTCGATCAGAACATCAAAACATGAGGAGCTGAAATTCCAAAGAGGCCCCAGAGAACAAGACAACGTCATAAATCAGATCCCTAGCGCCAGCCCATCTGAAGCAAGCCTCTTTCACAGAGCAGCTTGCAACATTAAGACAAAAGAACACATTGAAAATTCCA
Organism: Aspiorhynchus laticeps; assembly: GCA_023376895.1. Taxonomy (NCBI): domain Eukaryota; kingdom Metazoa; phylum Chordata; class Actinopteri; order Cypriniformes; family Cyprinidae; genus Aspiorhynchus; species Aspiorhynchus laticeps. Next base: position 3,109 of record JALXFT010000511.1, read on the forward strand.
ACTCAGGAAGGAGTTTGTCAAATTTGGGGCAAGTAACCAAGATTGATGATCAAAGACACCGCACATCATGGCCATCACATGAGGAAAATCATTAGTAGCGATTTCGTTGGGTGGGCTCCCCCACCCAAGATACAGACCAGACTGAAATTACTTTGTTCACAGAACATTCTCACGTCCACAGAATGGCATAGAAACTGCCTTTTCCATATGCACCTAAAATCATCTTAAAAGACTTAGCAACCAATGATTTCTATGCATAACTCCATATTATGTATGTCCTAATCACTCATTGTGTATGTGTTTTTAATAACTATTGAATAGCTTAAGGGTTTATATTCATGTTTGGTATGTATGTGTGTGACAATTCTAGCTTGAAATGCTTCTTTCAATTAATTCTTTGTCAATCATATTCTGGTTATAGAAATCACATCCAAAAGTATACTTTGCAAGAGCGTGTACAATTCGGACCATGTGACTGACCATATAACATGTTGATTTATTTATGGGGAGGAGAAACAGAGCAACACCCAAGCTAAGACAGTATCTAATTGGTCAAGTTGGGATGTGTCCAAAAGAGTTTAAAAACTCAGGACACCATCAAATTTGTTTCTTCTCTTCTCTTTTAGCTTTTGCCTTTTGCCACCGTGTTTTGACGCTGCTTTTTAGCGCTCTTTGAGCGTGCCCTGGCCTAAATGCCAGCTGCTACTTAACACCATAATGAGAAGAAAAACCACTTAGTCTCGTTACATCCTTTCTTTCTTTTACTTTAGTTTATTTTCTTTCCCATTGTGAATTTTGTGTTCTGAGTTAAGTTTGCCAACGCCGTGTCTCCGAGTCCGACCTCGAGCGCCCGTCTAAAACTTCAACCAGCCCACAACTCTGCAACTTCAGCCAAGAGCCAACGCCCAAGATTTCACTACTAACGACCACTGAACTTTCAGCCAATCAGCAACCTTGGGAAACCCCCTTTCTGTAAAGACAAGACAAAAGGGAATCCCTTAACACAAAGGCAATGCAACGCAAGTAACCTCCAGATTCTAACTGAGCTGGTGCATTTAAAGTGCCCCTATTATGCCTTTTCGAAAATTACCTTTCATGCAGTGTGTCATGTAGCTGTATGTGAACATAAACTATCTGCAAAGTTGTGAAGCCGACAGGGCACGATAAATAAAGTTATTGTCTATAAAAAAAGAGTCAGCTCGCAATCGCCTAAACACGTCATCAAGAATTCGAATCTTATTCTGTTACGGCTGTACGTCACGAAGTAACACATTTGCATAATGTCCGCCCAACTTGCCCATCCACAAAGTAAAACACAGTCAAATTTACGAGTGGTTAACATCATGACGAGAAGACGCTGTATCCTACGCTGTGACAGTAAATTTGTAATTATCTCATCTTATAATTACCACAAACTTGACACTTACCACTGAGAAACGTCCTGCTCCTGCTCTTGTTGATCAGCCACTTCAACCATTTCATCATCAGACTCCGGCTCGAATTGGTAAGGTACAATCGATACCATCTTTTCTATATATTGACCAGTCTCCAGTCATTCCGTTATGGCAATGGGCATTTAGTTTCCGACACGCGCTGTACACGGTAGACAAATCACAAAGGACTGCACCATCTGACCAATCACAGCAGTGAGGGCTCACAGAAAGGAGGGGTTTAGAGAGACTGTTTCTTCGAACTGCTTCGCACGAGTCATTTACGAATCATTTAGAAATGATTAATAATTAGGTAAAATTAAATCGATTTTTTGAGAAAACTAAAGTGTTTTTTGACCTTGGATTCATGTAAACCTGTTTTAGGAGACTCATAAAACAATATTAGCAACCTTAAAAATGGCATAATAGGGGCACTTTAGTATCAATTTTAGCCTCATTGAGAAACTCAATGCGAGGGTTAAGTGATTGATGGTTGTTCAGGTCTATGCAATAGCACATATTGCTGTAAATGTGGGATTTCACATTTCCATTCTCTTAAACTCATCCTTTCCTAACTTTCTCTCTTTCTGCAACTTGTGTGAATGTGTGAATGCGTGTGTTCATGTGTTAGATTAGTTTACATGTCTTAGATTTATCCAATAAAGTCTTATTTATATTGAAAAGAGAAGTATCTTGTGTTTTGTGCTTACAAGTTAATGTCTTAAACTGCTGATCTTGTTACTGTGCTATTTAATAGTGTTTTCACTATATTTTGGATTTTAATATCCAGTGCAGAGTTGATGTTATACGGCTCGTTCAGTGAATCGCTGCCGACTCAGTGATCAGCCGTGAAACAGTGAGTCTGTTCAAATTCCCTATAAAATCATAAATGATTCCCTTTGAGCTAAATTGACCTGTTTCCCTTACACATAGATCACACCCCAGGCATGGCAGTGCCCCCCAAATGACTCGACGTGCCCCCGTGCTTACATTATCATGAGTGAACTTAATATTGAGAACGAAAAACGTTCATTTTACTGATCTAATCAATGAATGTTGCATTAAAAAATCACATATTCAGCAGTATTTAGTTAAAGGAACCACTAATCTTTACAACAGTAACTTATTAGGAAGCTAATAACACAGTGGCATAGCGAACAGGCAGCATTGCAGGGGACGCAAATAGCAGCACAAACATAAGGATTCACACACATCGTCACCTCACGCACCTGCAGCGCTTCTGTGTAGGGAGAAAAACATAATAAAACAACATAAGCCTATATAAAAGGAATAAAAGAAATGGTCCTAAACGAAATATATTTCACTTAAATAATTAACATATTAACAAAACCAAGTAAAAAAACTGCGGACATGTCTACACTGAGTTTCGTTTTATTTTTGTGACTGCGCAAGTTCAAGGACTGAAAGCTCACCCTATTTGTTTTCTTTATTTTACAAAAGCACAATCATTTGTTTTTATTGTGAGTGTAGGCCTACACAAATAAAAGTGAATCCAAGCAATCGCGCCAGAGCCTCTCGTGGGAAACAATTGTATTCGTGCCGAATAAAAGATAGGCCTATGGTGCGTTTCAGTTTCTCTTTAAGTTTTGGCTAGACGTTTATATGTTCTTTATAATGAATGCCATTAGTCTATAATTTGTGTTTTATTTTATGATTTGTATATATAAATGTGTACTATAATTTTATAGATGCTTAGGCTCTATTTTCTGATTTGTATGTTCCTTTGTTCTGAATACCGTAAAATTTAAAGGATTTGTTGACAAATTCTGTTTTTTTCTCTCAACGCAATTTTGTCTGATATGTGTCTAGGCTATAGCTGATTTTTTATTTTTTTTTATCCATGCAGCAAATGTCTTAAAAGTAGCTTGAAAAAACTTTGCACAATACTTTATTGCATTACAGATGCTTTTAAAGAACGTTTCACTATTAACTTGGGTAGCTTAAATGTATAAAATATTGTCATAAATTCATTGTAGCCTATTCCCATTTTAAAATCCAAATTCATTGTTATAAGCCTACAGATAGCAGAAAATAGTTTTAGCGTAGCATATGATGTAGGCTATAGATAAATCATATAAGACAGTGTCATAAGTTTATAACATAGCCTAAAACCCTTAAATTCCTTAAAAAATATCCCTTTGCTCAGCAGCACATGCGATCTTAAATCAAATTATGGCGGTGACGTGCAACAAGTGTATCATGTAGGATAAGTGTTTTAATAACGCTCTCAGGAGATTTCACTCAAAGACCCGCCGCCTTCAACTATTTTAATGGTGAGGCTAGTGCACTAATATGCTTTATATTAACTATTTTATATTGCTATAGCCTATGTATTATTTTGTTATTATTGTGTTGTTGGAAATTGAAAAGCTTTAATTGCGAGTCATGTCCTTAATGCATAGACTATTTTTGACAATTTTTTTGTCCGATCCATTGCTATGGTTATAGCAATTTCAAGAGTAAATCTTTCATTTGCGGATGTCACTCAGAATACTTTGTAGAGTGTACGTGGCATTTGGTTCTCTTAGCAGCATGAAAAACAAAACTTATATTCAAATTCTGAATGGATTTTATATGGCATAGAAAGCTTCCTTTATAATAATTAAAAAGCTGTCACCCATCTAGTTCATTGCGATCTCACAAAGTTAAGTTATAATCAATGAATCTCTCTCTACACTGCGCAGTGAATAGCTCTTATTTATATAGTGTCTACACTTTGTTATAAAGAGAAGATTTGAGAGCGTGCAGAACAAAACTCCGGCGATTTGAGCGGTGATTCCAACATCAATACATAAAAGTCATAATATAACATATAACAAAAGTCAACAGATTATCGACAGACTATCTTTTTAAATCTGTTTTAATATAGAACTTGATCAATTTAAGTTATAATACAGGTTGTTATTGTTTTGGTGAATGTCTGTTTCTGAGATCATAAAAAGTGTGCCCCCCTATGAAAACGAAATGCCCCCCCATTGAAGATTTTCTGGTGACGGCACTGTCACACCCCATATAATTCGGTAGTTTTAGTATTATGTATATACTGTTATACTATTACATTATTTATTTGGAATTAGCTTTTATTGTTATATATTAATTTTAAGTTTAATTAAAGCTTTAGTAATGTTGTTGTTACGGAGCTGACGAGACGTGAGACAGGCGGATCCATCTGCAAGCTTTTATTATAATACATGGTCAATACAGGCAGGGTCGGGCAGTAGCAAACAGGTATGGCATGGGCAAGACACAAGAATAATCCAAGGGCAAGCGTGGGTCGGCGAACTATATCCAGAGGGCTAGGCAGAGAGAATAAACCAAGAACACGGGCAGGAATCAGAACACAGGAATTCAAACTAGATAAACTGGGAAACGCGTTGACTGTAGCTAGGCTAAACAATACTCGGCAGAGTGTAAGAGAATGTCCAGAGTTTATATAGTGTGCGTGTGTGTGTGTGATTGGGTGATGGTGATTGTGAGATGGTGAACAGGTGCAAGCGTGATCATTGTGAACAGCTGTGTGGGTGCAGTGAATGATGGGAGATGAAGTCTATGAGTGATCTGTAACTGTGTGAAAGTCCATGTGATGGGAGAGTGACCTCTAGTGGTGAGTGACGCAAAGTTCATGACTTGGATTTGTGACATAGCCCCCCCCCCAAGGAGCGGCTTCCAGACGCTCCTAAACAATCCTAGGAGGGCGGAGGAGCGGAGGCGGAACAGGGGGAGGGACGGAGGGCCAGGTCCATGTGGAAGCCAGGGCGGAGAGGATGGAACTGGAACCCACCAGGGCGGAGCAGGTGGACCCGGAGCCCACCAGGGTGGAGCAGACAGAACTGGAGCCCCCCAGGGCGGAGCGGACGGACCTGGAGCCCACCAGGGCGGAGCGGACAGGACTGGAGCCCCCCAGGGCGGAGCAGATGGACCTGGAGCCCACCAGGGCGGAGCGGACGGGACTGGAGCCCCCCAGGGCGGAGCAGACGGGACAAGAGACCACCAGACCGGAGTAGGACCGTAGACCAGGCAGGAAACCATGTCTGAGTCTGAGATCTGGGGAGAAACAGAGACAGACAACACAGAGAGAGCAGAGACAGACAACACAGGGAGAGTAGAGACAGACAACACAGGGAGAGCCTTCCTGGTCTCAGGGGCCGTGGCAGAGCAGGTCTGGGAGTCACAGGCGGCCTCCATAGCCGTGCCAAGGCAGGACAGGAAATCCCAGGCGGCCTCCATAGCAGTGACAGGGCCGGACGGGGAATCACTGACGGCCTCCCTAGCCGTGACAGGGCAGGACAGGGAATCACAGGCAGCCTTGATAGCCGTGACAGGACCTGACAGGACTTCACAGGCGGCCTCTATAGTCGTGACTGGGTAGGACAGAGACTCACAGGCGGCCTTCACAGCCGTGACTGGACAGAGCAAGAGTTCACAGACGGCTTCTTTAGCCGGGGCAGGACAGGGCATGAGTTCATATACCGCCTCCCTGGCCGGGGCAGGACAGGGCGAAAGTTCATAGGCGGCCCTCTTAGCTGTGACAGGGCAGGCTGAGGATTCACAGGCGGCCTCTATAGCCGTGACTGGACAGGGCAAGAGTTCACAGACGGCTTCTTTAGCCGGGGCAGGACAGGGCGAGAGTTCATTGGTGGATACCACCGACACCTCTGGAGGTTCTGCAGCTAACGCCGCCACCTCTGGAGGTTCTACGGTGGTAACATGACAGGCTGAGAGTGTGTTGCTGGGCGCCACCACCTTGCAAGGAGCGGAATCGAGAACCACCGCTTCAGAAGGTTCTGCAGCAGGTGCTGCCACCTCTGGAGACATTACAGTGGACGTCGCTACCTCAGGCAGTCAATGGTGGTGTACGCAGCCCAAATGCAACATTAAGCGATCCCTATCATGGGAAGCGCTTCAGACAGGGAAATCAGTTCAGGGACAGGAGGGCCAAAGTGAGTGGGTTTTGGGGATACCAGCAGCGCGTGCAGACACCAGTGGTGCATCCCTCACGCTGGATATCAAACAGGGAATTCGAAGGACTGACCTTAAATCTCTGGGTGTGATAGACTCTGGCAGTTCGGCGAAGACATGAAGAGGCTCTTGCTGAGGAGCTGAGACGTGAAGAGGCTCTGGCTGAGGAGCTGAGACGTGAAGAGGCTCTGGCTGAGGAGCTGAGACGTGAAGAGGCTCTGGCTGAGGAGCTGAGACGTGAAGAGGCTCTGGCTGAGGAGCTGAGACGTGAATAGGCTCTGGCTGAGGAGCTGAGACGTGAAGAGGCTCTGGCTGAGGAGCTGAGACGTGAAGAGGCTCTGACTGAGGAGCTGAGACGTGAAGAGGCTCTGACTGGTCAGCTGTGACGTGGCGTGACTCTGGCTGGTCAGCTGTGACGTGGCGTGACTCTGGCTGGTCAGCTGTGACGTGGCGTGACTCTGGCTGGTCAGCTGTGACGTGGCGTGACTCTGGCTGGTCAGCTGTGACGTGGCGTGACTCTGGCTGGTCAGCTGTGACGTGGCGTGACTCTGGCTGGTCAGCTGTGACGTGGCGTGACTCTGGCTGGTCAGCTGTGACGTGGCGTGACTCTGGCTGGAGAGCTGAGGCACGAAGAGACTCTGGCTGGAGCGCTGTGCTTTGGTTGGACTCGCGACGATCAACTGTGTCTTGGCTTGACTCGTGACGATCAACTGTGGCTTGGCTTGACTCACGGAGATCCCTGGTGGCTTGGCTTGACTTGTGATGATCAACTGTGCTTTGGTTGGACTCGTGACGATCAACTGTGGCTTGACTTAACCTTTTGACATAGGCTGTGACTTGACTTGGTTCTTTAACATCAGCGGCGACTTGACTTGGCCCTTTAACAAAGGCTGTGGCTTGACTTGGCTTTTTAACATAGGCTGTGACTTTACTTGGTTCTTTAACATCAGCGGTGACTTGACTTGGCTTCTTAACATAGGCTG
>JALXFT010000512.1:0-11399 GCA_023376895.1 Aspiorhynchus laticeps
ATAACTAACCAAGCGAATGCATTAGTTCCACACATTCATTGGCCAGCAGCGCCACGCCATGGTTACTTATCAAACATGCACGTATTGTGTACGTTTTGTCTGCATCTGAAGAGTTTTTAATTTACAACCCTGTTGAAAAATCCAGCTTATGCTGGTTAGGTATGTTTTGAAGCATGGCTGCTGGTTTAAACTGGTCATGAGCACGAGCTAGTTGCTTAAGACCAGCTTAAACCAGCTCAAACCAGCAGCCATGCTTCAATGCTTCGTCATCAATAACATGTTTGTCATTTTCTTCGACTATGTTTATCCATCGTCTTCATTTTGCAACACTTCGTAGATTTATTTCACTAAAAGTAAACGTATAACAAGAGGTGAAAGTGACAAGAGAGTCCACAAAACTCACACGAATGATGACTTTACTCAATTGTGTTCCCATTCGCTCCGAATCATAAATGTGATCGTTATGAGTCACTGACCTGCATTAGAAGCTGCATGCTGTGATGACAGGTAAAGCTCATGCATTCACTTTTTCACTCACTCACTAAGCCAAATATGACAAAATTGTACATTTAGGGGCGCAATGGCTGCGGCGGAACCATTAAAGGGACATCTGTATGCGTTATCTACCCTTAAAAGATTGATATTAGGGTATTGCCATGATTTTACATTCTCAGACCTCCTCCTGAAGCAGTCTGAGAGTGAGGGTTTATATTTAATGTTCTTCATACGTCGCTGGATTTGATTGTTGATGATTTCACTTGATGTTGGATCACTTGGTTCTTCGAAGCTAATGCTGGAGTTGTTGTCATAGCAACCGTAAGCTTAAACCTGCTCAGGAGCAGCTTATTTAATGTAAACAGAATTAGATTGCATCTTTTTAAGCAGAATTGATACTTAAAATATGTCTCAGCCACCGCTACGTTATTATAAGAGTACCCTACTGGTCCAGGGACAATCATTTAAAATAATAATTAAAAAAATAATTTGTTGTGTAGTCTATAATACTATAGACACAGCCAGTTTTACTCATTGAAAGATTTATTAGTGATGAAATAATAACTTAATAATTGTATTGGAGTCTTACACACATGCTATACAGTTAATCTGAGCTGTGCATTAATCTGAGTGATGACAGATATTATGAGTGTCACGCCCCTGGACTGTTTTGTTGTGTTTTTGCTCCACGTGTTCTGTGACCCAGTTTCTCCCTCATGTCTGATTGGTTGATTTGATCCCAGGTGTGTCTCCTTAGTTCCCTCGTTACCCTGTCTTTAAAAGCCCCAGTCCTTTCAGTTAGTGTTTGTTGGTCCTTGAATGTCTTCCTTGTGTTCTATGTTCCCCGTTTGGATTTATTAAAGACCTTTGTTTTGTGAATTCCTCGTCTCCGTGTTCCCTGGTATTGTGTACCGTGACAATGTGAGGGGCTTGATGGAGCGCAGCAGGTGCAGATAACTTCATCTCTAAGAAACTTTAATTAATGCTGTCACATAACAAATCTGCTTCAAAGGTAAAATTAAAATAAAATAGTCAGAATTGCGTTCAATTGAACATGTTTATATATAGGAATGAATTATTTAAATATGTTCGGTTAGTGTTTCTATGCAATATACCATTAGGGGCAAAAACAAATTTTTGTTAAATCATCTGTAAATCAACTTTTTGTCTGAAGGAGCTATTCTGACAGCGTTCAGGTCTGGTCCACATGCACAAGTGCTTATGATTTATTCAGAATCAAGACAGAATTCATTCAGACGCATGTTATGAGACACATTCTGTTCTCTTTTAGTATTAATGTTACTGAACTAATTTAGTTATGTGAAATCTGTCAAATTAATTTAACTAGGATTAATTCAGATTTTACATTAATATTTTAATTTAAATTAAATGAACATTGAAAATTGCATTAAATTCAGTCTATTCATTCAAACATTTATTGTGTATTGTTTGATGTTATTGATGCTCTTTGTCATGTAATTCAGTTGTTTTATACGATAGCAGCACATATAATACTGTATAAGACTAGTATCCTATATATAATATATATAACTATATATGTCCAACATAGTCAATACAATTGTTAAAACAAAGTCAATCCACAACATTTATTTATTTTATTTTGCATCAAAAATACAAATAGACATGAACTATTTTACAAATCTTTGTCCCTATAACAGCTGAATAACAATGCAATGTTCAGTGCCATAATGATAATGACTGTCTGTTCATCAGAAAGTCACAGTAAACCTTTCTGTTTGTGAACTGGATTCAGATTCCTGATTCAGTTTTTGAAACAGCTTAAATGAAGCACACATTCAAATGACCAATAATCAAAGCTTACTGAGAAGCAGACAGTACTGGGAATCTACATGAATGCACTGTAGAATCACTTGTACACAGTTGATAGAGACAGCGTGAGTGTGTGCGTGCGCGTGCGAGTGTGTGTGTGTGTGTGTGTAAATGAACATCATGCCACCAGAGGTCACCATCAGCTTTCTGAGAATAGATTGTGTGTTTGTGAGAGAGAGAGAGTGTGTGTGTGTGAGAGAGAGAGTGTGTGTGAGAGAGAGAGAGTGTGTGTGTGTGTGTTTGTGAGAGAGAGAGAGTGTGTGTGTGTGAGAGAGAGAGTGTGTGAGAGAGAGAGAGAGTGTGTGTGTGTGTGTTTGTGAGAGAGAGAGAGTGTGTGTGTGTGTGTGAGAGAGAGAGAGAGAGAGAGTGTGTGCTGGTTTATGTGGTTTATGAGGACACAAATTTGTATAATAACATGGGTATGACAGAGGTATTACAATTTGAAGGTGGTTTATGAGGACACTGTCTATGTCCCCGTAATTCAAAAGGCTTAAAAAACATACTAAATGGTGTTTTTTTGAAAATCTAAAAATGCACACAGTCTCCTGTGAGGGCTAAGTTTAGGTGTAGGGTTGGTGTAGGGCAATAGCACACACAGTTTGTTCAGTATAAAAACCATTACGCCTATGGAGAGTCCCCATAAACCACAAAAACCAACATGTGTGTGTGTGTGTGTGTGTGAGTGTGTGTGTGTGTGAGAGAGAGAATGTGTGTGTGTGTGTGTGTGTGTGTGTGTGTGTGTGTGTGTGTGTGAGAGAGAGAGAGAGAGTGTGTGTGTGTGAGAGCTGGTGTCACACGCCTGCATTAGGCCGCTGAACTCCGAACGCAGTGATGAAGACATTGATGACGACTATGATGAAGATGCAGCCTGTGGTGATGTTCTCTAAGATGTTCAGTCTGAGATGTTTCTGCTGGTCGTTCAGGTTCCACTTCACTGCAATCAGCAACAACACACACGTCAGCACCGAACCCACAGAACAATGCAGTGTGACTCGCATCAACAGTGTTCTGTCCTACTGGATCCTCAGCATGAGCTGACACACGCTCACAACATATAAATACACTTTATTACAGCTTTTTCAACTGCTTACACACAAAGTCTTTCTGAAGCCTGACACTCAGCACACACCAAATCTACAAGACCATACACTGATTCTCAGCCTTTGAATGAATGAATGAATGATGCATTTATATATTTTCAGCTGCTTACATGCATTTTCAAAACTTTGCCTTTTTTTCAAAACTTTACACAAATCCAAGAATTGCACACAAAATGCAAAACACCTCACATTTCTTGCAAAACGAAGCACTGCATTCACAATATCATTTATCACAAACACCTTTGGCATAATATTAATCTCTGTTAGGTTTGTGTGTGCTACATAGAGAATTGTTTTGCAAAAAGTGTTTATGAAGTCAAAGGCTGATAATCAGTGTATGGTTTTGTAGATTTAGTGTGTGTTTCTGCTGTTTGAGAGACAGCTTTCAGAAACTGTGTGACAAGTGAAGATGTTGTGTGTGTAAGCAGCTGAAAAAACTGTAATATTATAGAAAGGCGTTTGCTTTTAAGATGTGTTTGTGATGTTTTGAATGCAAGAGATGTGATGCATTTTGCATTTTGTGTGCAATTCTTGGATTTGTGTAAAGTTTTGAAAATGTGTGTAAGCTGTTGAAAAAAACTGTATTTGGTTACTATGCACATTAAACAGCCTTGTTTCAAACAAACTTGTAACAACATAAGAATAGTCACTATTAATTGTAAAGCACTTTTAACAATGCACATTGTGTCAAAGCAGCATTACATCAGCTTGATATAAAGCTGGGTGGCTTTACATCAGCTTTACAGTATTAAACAGGGTCTTAATAGTGTTATTCATTTATATTGAATAAATGATGGTGAGCAAACCTACTCTGGGGTTGGAGCAGCAGAGCTTCTTCTAGCTTTTCTACTGCTAGTTAAAAAGCCTAACTTCTGTCAGAATATGAGTTTTCCTCCCAGCTGACTCTCTGTGTCGTGAGGACAGACTCACAGGTTGAGCTCGTTCAGATCATAGATTAGAAGCGGTCTGACAGAACGAGAGTGCTCTCTGCTGATGAGAGAGAGACACGTTATCCTGCAGCAAACAGCCTTTAATCGGGAGAAACACACCACTCTGTCTGCTGGAGTCCTCAACATGAGTGTTTTTATTATAGATGACTGATTGATCATCAAATGGTTGAAAACATAGTGAAATAACATTTTCCAGAATGCTCAAATTTTCCCAAAATTCTAATGACAGTGTTTCCTTAAAACAATATGGTGGGCATTTTGTGGTGCTTTATGTCAAAAATGGGATTTAATGACTGTTAGAGAATAAATAGACATAATTAGTCAAAATGAATGAGAACTTGATGATAATTATTTGGTTTTTTTTGTCCAAACGAATGCAGTGTGATTGTATTTACAGTTTTTTACAATCATTTTTGCACTAATAACAGAAGCTTCATGTCATTTTTCAAGACACATAATTCACAACCGATGATCAAAATGCACATTTTTCAAAACACTTAACACTTTTTCCAAATGCTTGGATACAATACACATGAGCCAAAGATGTTTTGTTCATTGAATTAAAATCACAGGTTCAAAATAACACAACTTAACATCAAAGTATTACTATTTCAAATTGCAGCTCACGCGTTACATCTGAACTGAGTGTCTATTCATTTCATTACAATGATCTAACTATCAACTGATACTCAAAATGCTACGCAACTGTTGCATTACTCTTAAAGCATAGTTTTTATGTAAAATTAAAAATATTACATGTTTAGGTTATGAAAGCAAAGCAGCTGAGGACTGAGTATGTTCAGGTATGATCAGTTTCAAGATGCCTGTTGTTGGGAGAAAAAAAAATCACATATCATATATATGTATATCTGTCAGGGTTCTGTTGTGTGTGTCATGTGTTTCTGCCTCTTGTGTCCATATTTGGTTTGTTTCCTGTCCTTGTTTCATGTCATTATGAGTTAATCCTTGTCCAGCCGTGTTTGTCTAATTATCTATGATTTACCTGTGTATATTAGTCCTGTCTGTTCAGTTTGATTTCGTCTGGTCTACTCGTTACTCCCAGTGTATCCTGTCTGTCAGCCTTGTCGTGTCTTGCCCTGATGTCTACATTAAAGACTATTATTTGAGTTTAAGTCCTCATCTGCATGTCCTTGTTCCTCCCTCGTGTGTGCACCGTATTTGTTTTCCTACAGTAAATGTGTTTTTAGAGGGTGATAGAGCTGGAAGCTGATGAAAAACATTCATATTTTTGGATGAGGCAGGCTTTACCGTGGCCATGACATGGAGGAGAGGTTGAGAGCGGCCCAGAACGATGTTCACTGTGGAAACCCCCCCACTGAATGTGATTTTGAAGGGACCCCGTAGCAAAATCAGTGCAAAGGGCCCAGAATTCCTAGCGATGGCACTGAGTGCAATCACGGTTTCAGGCTCATCCACAGTTACTCACCTTGTATTTACCCCCATACTCCTTACTGTAACCCAACTGAGGAGTTTTTCTCCACATGGAGGTGGATGGTTTACAATAGACCCCATCACAAACAATCACTCTTCTCCAGGCCATAGTGTCAGGGTTCTGTTGTGTGTGTCATGTGTTCCCGCCTCTTGTGTCCATATTTGGTTTGTTTCCTGTCCTCGTCTGATGTGATTATTAGTTAATGCTTGTCCAGCTGTGTTTATGTGATTATGTGTTAATTACCCTGTGTATTTAGTTCCCGTCTTTTGAGTTAGATTTCGTCTGGTCTACTCGTTACCTCCGGTGTTTCCTGTCTGTCTGTCAGCCTTGTCTTGTCTTGTCTTGTCTTGTCTTGTCTTGTCTTGTCTTGTCTTGTCTTGTCTTGTCTTGTCTTGTCTTGTCTTGTCTTGTCTTGTCTTGTCTTGTCTTGTCTTGTCTTGTCTTGTCTTGTCTTGTCTTGTCTTGTCTTGTCTTGTCTTGTCTATCCCTGATGTCTTACAGTTTTTTCCAACTGCTTACACACGTTTTCAAAACTATATCACCTTTTTTCAAAACTCTACACACAATTCCCAAAACTGCACACACAAAATGCCTCACATCTCCTTCAAAATGTAACACTGCATTCAAAATGCCATAAACACATGTCAGAATGAAGCATTTGCATCAAATGGCAAACACTTCTTTCATAATAATAAATGTTTGGATATACCATGCAAACACTGTTGTTCTAAATCTAAAGCTCTTTGGTCTTTCATAGGCTTATATCTACATTTCAATACAATGTTGTACAGTGAAAGTAATCTGCTGAGAGGGGTAGCGAGTACACTGTAAACACCAATGCAATGTAGAAACAGAAGATATTTATTAGGCCAAACATTACTGTTGTATACAGCATACAACAAAACCATAAACATATGTAAACCACAAGTATATTCTTTAGAATACAGTAAAGAACTTCTTTGCTCTCGTCCTCTTCTTCCTCTTCCTCCTCTTGCTCTCTGTCCATTGTTGGCATCCATTGTTCAAAACAGGTATTCTGACCTTTGACCTATTTATAGGCCTATACTACAGTAAAGCAGTGATTGGTAAGTGATCAGTTAAGCAGTTAGTGTTTGCACATGTGAGGAGTGTGTGTGTGACCTGGTGAATAAGTGTAGCATTTTGATTGGTTGTGTTTGGAAAAGGAAAGCAAGTCACTTTCTGTTAGATGTTTGTGTTTTAGGAAGAGAATTGTGTGTAGTGTTTTGAAAAAAGTGTTTAATGCAATTGAAAACTGAGTCAAAGACTGAGAAATAGCTTCTGGTTTTGGAGATTTGGTGTGTAGTTTTGCACTTTGAGTGAGAGGTTTCAGAAATCGTGTGACATGAAAAGGTTTTGTGTGTAAGCAGTTGGAAAAAACTGTATTAGAAACTATTATTTGAGTTTAAGTCCTCGTCTGCGTGTCCTTGTTCCTCCCTGCTGTGTGCACCGTGACACATAGATGATGCATGCAATGACATCACAGGAGACCAATGTCAGGCCTGTATTCGCCATACCAGAAGATTTTTTTTTTCAAGTTGTTTAGCTAATGAAAACATCCATTATGATGTGGATGAGAACCTGTGGCCAAACCCACAAGACAGGGTTGATAAAAACATAGAAGAGGAGTGAGGAACACTCCAGCTGACATTTTACTATAGGCCTACTGTAGCTTTTTCTTGTCTTTGTTTTCTTATTTTTTTCTTCTTTAAAGTTTTTTGAAAAACCTGTTGTGTTGATTATTTCATCAATAATTTTCAAACTTTGTTTACTGTAATGATTCCAGTGTCTGTACTTTCCACTCTAGTCTATTACAATAATATATGAATGTGTAGAACCATAATGAAAGCTGCATTATATGTTTTGAACAACTATATTTAATGATTGTACTAACAACTAAACAGTGAAACTATGAGTATCTTGTGTGTGGGTGATCTAAAGTAATGTTCCTATGATATTTCATAATAAATTAGTATTTTGAACCAATGCTTCTGCAAATGCAAGGCTTCTTTAAAGATATGAACGCAACATGCAAAGTTTTGAACATTGGACAGCCTGTGTTACAAATAATGACTGTTTTGAGTTTTGTGTCTAGAGTTTTGAAAAATGACATGAAGGTTCTGTTATTAGTGCAAAAATTATTGTAAAAAACTGTAAATGTATGAGAATGCTGTACGGCAAAAGGCATAGAGTGAGTGAGTGTGAGTGTGTGTGTGTGTGTGTGTGTGTGTGTGCGTGCGTGTGTGCGTGTGTGTGTGTGTGTGTGCGGGTTTATGTGGTTTATGAGGACACAAATTTGTATAATGACATGGGTATGACAGAGGTATTACAATTTGAAGGTGGTTTATGAGGACACTGTCTATGTCCCCGTAATTCAAAAGGCTTAAAAAACATACTAAATGGTGTTTTTTTGAAAATCTAAAAATGCACACAGTCTCCTGTGAGGGCTAAGTTTAGGTGTAGGGTTGGTGTAGGACAATAAGCACACACAGTTTGTTCAGTATAAAAACCATTACGCCTATGGAGAGTCCCCATAAACCACAAAAACCAACATGTGTGTGTGTGTGTGTGTGTGTGAGTGTGTGTGTGTGTGTGTGTGTGTGTGTGAGTGTGTGTGTGTGTGTGTGTGTGCGTGTGTATCTGTGTGTGTATCAGTGTTTGTGTGTGTGTGCTCACGCTCGGCTGGGTCAGAGAGAGACGGTGAGGTCAGCGGGGGCAGATCCGAGGCTCTGGAGGGTCAGTAGGAATGGGGGAAAAGCTACAGAAAGGGAAAGACAGACAGAGAAAGGTTCTGCTGATATGTAGGTCAGAGAGAAAGAGAGAGAGCGAGGAGTGTATTGTGATGCCATTGTCATGTGCTGCTCCTCTAATCCCAGATTCACACTGAGTTTCACAGAGTGTTCCTGAAGCAGACGTGTGCTTACGGCTTCAGTTTACTGACTGAAGCAGTGCCTGCTGGGATCCACTCAACAATTCAGAGAAGAAACACCTCATGAGAATCACTATTTGAATATAAGATTAAAATGGTTTGGTTGTCTTTCATAGCTGGTCACTAGTGGCAGGTACAGTATGCAGCACTGCTCTGATGATGCTTTAAACTGTAATTCTAACACAAAAAATAATAAACCCTATTAATTAACCGTTCCTGCTCTCTGTAAGATTTATAACAGAATTGAAGAACATCATTCTATGAGTGTTTTTGCTGTGACTGTCAGCAGAACTGCTTTGAGCTGAATATGTCATGAATAAAGACTGGAGGATTCAAGTTGCGGAAACAAGAACGGTTTATTGCAAACACGTCAGACAGGTGAAACTGAGGAAACAAGGTTGAGCTCTCCGTAGGTTGGGGCAGGTAGTGCAGGGAAGCAATGGGCAGCCAAGTGTCCGGTGTTCAGAGTCCAGGAAACGGCAGAGATCAGGAATCACGGGAGCAGGAAGCAGGAACGGACGAAAACCACTGACCATGACACAGGCAGACAATCTGAGGATCTGACAACACAAGACAGCATGACAGGATCTAATATAGCCCCTGTAAATGATCCTCAGCTGGAGCGAATCAGCCTCAATCAGACACACCCACACACAGACACCTGCACACACACACACAACAGAGCGAGGATGGGACCGTGAGCCCATGAACCGTGACAGTACCCCTCCCCCTAGGAGCGCCTCTCGGCGCTCCCAGCCGATCTTACCTGTTGATTGTAATCATCAATAAGGGAGTGATCCAATATGTCCCTGGCCGGAACCCAACCTCTCTCCTCCGGACCGTAACCCTCCCAGTCCACCAAGTATTGGAATCCTCGTCCCCTCCACCTCGAGTCCAGAATACGATTTACCGAATAGGCGGGGGAGGAACCGGAGTAGGCGGATTAAGACGAGACCGAAAAAACGGGTTTAATCTTGGACACATGAAACACGGGATGAATTCTCCTGTACGCAGGAGGGAGTTTGAGGCGGACTGTCACTGGACTAATAATTTTAGTGACAGGGAACAGGCCAATAAATTTGGGAGCCAATTTATTACAACGGAGTGGAATGTTCTTGGTAGAAAGCCACACTTTTTGACCAACGACGTAGACGGGAGGCTTCGACCGGTGGCAATCAGCCTTAGCCTTGGTGCACCCCCCCACCCGGAGGAGAGTTTCTCGGGCTCTTGTCCAGGTACGGTGACACCTCTGGACGAAGGCGTGAGCAGAGGGGACCGCGACTTCGGATTCCATACTAGGGAAAAGAGGTGGCTGGTAACCTAAACTACACTCAAACGGCGAGAGGCCCGTGGACGACACCGGTAATGAGTTATGAGCGTACTCAACCCATGATAGTTGCTGACACCAGGAAGTGGGATTCTGAGTGACCAAACATCGCAATACCCTCTCGAGATCCTGGTTGGCCCGCTCAGTTTGACCGTTGGTCTGAGGGTGAAACCCAGAAGACAAACTCACAGTCGCCCCCAGTAGTTCGACAAAACTCTCTCCAAAATTTGGACACGAATTGGGGACCCCTGTCGGAAACCACATCTACCGGGAGGCCATGAATGCGAAAGACGTGATTAACTACAGTGGCCGCTGTCTCCTTGGCTGAGGGCAATTTGGGCAAGGGAATAAAATGAGCCGTCTTCGAGAATCGGTCCACTACGGTTAAAACAACGTATTACCCAGGGAGGGCGGGAGGGCAGTAACGAAATCTAGCGCGATATGGGACCAGGGTCTCGAAGGGACTGACAGCGGCTGAAGTAACCCCTCTGGAGGTCGATTGGAAGTCTTACCCCGAGCACAGACTGAGCAGGCCAAAACAAACTCTCGGATATCACGAGCCATGGCCCACCACCAGAATCGTTGTTTAACCAAAAACACGGTGCGACTGATTCCTGGATGACAAGCCACGTTGGAACAATGACCCCATTGAATGACGTTGGACCGTAACCTCTCCGGCACAAACAACCGGCCCGTTGGGCATCCGGGCGGGGGCATTACCCCTTCTAAGGCCGTGCGGACCTTTGATTCGATCTCCCAAGTGACTGCAGAGACAACAAATCTCTCAGGTACGATGCACTCGGGAGACACCGGGCGGTCCGAATGATCAAAAATGCGTGACAATGCATCGGGCTTGATGTTCTTAGAACCCGGCCGATAGGAGATGGAAAAATCAAAACATCCGAAAAATAGTGCCCAACGAGCCTGCCTGGAGTTAACCTGTTAACATGCACCAGGACGCAGACGCACTGAAAGCTCTTTGAAAGCTCTTTGTTTGCACATGTCATTGTTTTCAAACAGATAAAGTAAAACAGGACAAAATGAATCTTGACAAACTATATATCATTTTGAAGGTCTAAGCCTCTAGCATCGATGACAGATCGCTGTTTTTCGATAGAAAGCTTATACGGAATGTATTTGCTAAATTTGTGTAAGCAGTACACATCAAAACATGTATAGAAAATCCCACAGTACATACCATATTCATCCTGATAACGGCTCTCAAACGTATCCACTGCTGTAAATCCTGGTTTCATTTGAAAGATAAGGGTCCACT
>JALXFT010000513.1:0-12289 GCA_023376895.1 Aspiorhynchus laticeps
GCTTTTGCCTGTATCTTAAATAATTGCATTGTGTGCATGTTCTGTAGGAAATCTGCTTCAGAAAGGAACCCCAACTCTACTGTCTTGCCATAACTATCCAACTTAAAGTTTCACTATATTTTCACTTTAGAATAGGCCTACTGTTTCAGGTTCGAAATAAGTCCTGCAGAATCATTTGATAATTATTTATTAATTACTAATGAGTTCCCTATATTTTCACTTTATAATACTGTTTCAGGTTCCAAGTAATTCCTGCGGAATTATCTGATAATTCTTAATTAATTACTATAGGTTTCACTATATTTTCACTTTAGAATAGGCCTACTGTTTCAGGTTCGAAATAAGTCCAGCAGAATCATTTGATAATTCTTTATTAATTACTAATGAGTTCCCTATATTTTCACTTTAGAATACTGTTTCAGGTTCCAAGTAATTCCTGCGGAATTATCTGATAATTCTTAATTAATTACTATAGGTTTCACTATATTTTCACTTTAGAATAGGCCTACTGTTTCAGGTTCGAAATAAGTCCAGCAGAATAATTTGATAATTATTTATTAATTACTAATGAGTTCCCTAAATTTTCACTTTAGAATACTGTTTCAGGTTCCAAGTAATTCCTGCGGAATTATCTAATAATTATTTATTAATTACTATAGGTTTCACTATATTTTCACTTTAGAATAGGCCTACTGTTTCAGGTTCGAAATAAGTCCTGCAGAATTATTTGATAATTCTTTATTAATTACTAATTGGTTACCTGTATTTTCATTTTCCCTCAGTCCTTGCCTTACATACAGGAATTGAATTAATGGTAATATGGTATATGCTGAGGAGGCACACATAGAGTACTGTATATAAAATATAAAAACTAAGGTAATTTATCACATGGCACTGGAGTGGTGGTTGGGTTCCTGTCTGAAGCTGATTTCTTACAAAACACACTCACAACAATTCACTACACAGGCAAAACCTCTATAAAATGTATTGCATTTATTAATATTGTATTTTCATACTACTACTACTACTGCTAATAACATTTATATGAGAGGGTCACAACTCAATTTAATTGTGTATGACTGTTCATTAGTAGTTACTTCATAGTTATTTTTCTTGAACCTTAACTAGTAGAAAATTAATAGTAGTTCTTAAGAAGGTATGAAAGAATACATTAGTTATTGATTAGCTAACTGTTACTTAACACAATCATAAAATTGTATTACATACTGATTAGTTAACACATCTTCCTTAGTAGTTAACAGTAGTGAGTTAAGAGTTATTGAATAATTACCTGTTAGTTCTTCAATAATTCCTTATTAGTTATGCAGTAAATACTCAGACAAACGAGGACTAAACAAGGGGGCGTGGCAACAAGTAACAAGGAGGCAGGACAGGATGAGCACATGGCTGACAACAACAAAGACAGGGCCATGTGCTCAAGCACAAAACAAACATAGAAACATGAAACAACGACAGGACAGACAAAACAGTGACGGCAGGATCCTGACAGTACCCTCCCCCCAACGCGTCCACATTAGGCAAGGGGGAACCAGGAGGGATCAACAGGGGGGGGGATGGGGGGGCGTGTGGGGAACAAAACTAGGCATACCAGGAAACATAGCGGGAGGGGAGGGGAGGGGTGGTTGGGAACTGAACCAGGCCAACGGTTCGTGGCTGGCCAGGGAGGTCCTGGCCCTGGGGGACCACTACCGGGAATGACAGAGGGTGGGAAGGGAGCCCGACTGGAGGTGTCTCTAGGTGCAGGGACTCGCACTGGGCTGAATTCTGAGACCGGAGCCCTCCGTGGGCTGACTACAGGAACTGGGATGCGCTTACGGGGAGCCGGCACTGGAGCGAACTCAGGGGCTGGTCACTCTGGAGCAGACTCAGGAACCACTTATTCTGTTCCGGACTCGGAAACTGCTCTCCTTGGAGCGGACTCAGGAACGGGTTCGGGGACTGCTCTCTCTGGAGCGGGCTCTGGGGGGTGCTCTGGGGAGCGGACACTGGAGGGGCTCTGGAGGATCAGACACTGGACCAGACCACACTACCTGGAGTGGATCTCAAAACAACCTCCTCCATAGCGGACTCAGGGAGCTCCTGGATTGGAGCGGACTCAGGTGGCTCCTCTACGGGAATTTCAGACTTGGTGGCCGCAGTAAGGGTGGCGAGAATCTCCTTTGTGGACTTTATTAGGTTGGCAAGAGATTCAGAGAAGGCCTCAGCAGCCGTGATAATGGGCTGCTTAAGGACGGCCTCCATGCCTGTTACTGGGAGAGCAGGGTGCTCGGAGATGGCCTCCGTGGCCATAACGGGCTGAATGTGAGCCACTGGAATGGACTTCGTGGCCAACATAGTGAGCGTGGGCAGTTCAGGAATGGCCTTATTTGGCATAACTTGACTAAAAGGGATATCTGTTGCCTTCACATGACTAGTGGGAACATTCTTTGACTTGACATGGCTAGCAGGAATGGCATCAATGGACGCAACTGGGAAAACAGGCTGCTGGGAACTGGCCTCCGTGGCCAGAGCAGGCAAAATGAAAACCTCTGCATCGGCCTCCGTGGCCATGACAGGAGAAGCAGCCAGCTTAGGAAGAGCCCTTGTGGACATGACATGAGTGACAGGAATGTCCTTAGTCTTGACATGACTTGCAGGAACATTCTTTGACTTGACATGACTGGCGGGAACACACTCAGTAGACAAGACAGGATTCAAAAACATGGCTTCAGTGGATCTAACAGGAAGGGCATTAGACTGCACAGCATGGGCCGCTTTCTTCATCTCCTGACGGATAGAAACTGCGTAGTTGACCGCCTCCGTAGTATCTGTAGCTAACTCGGCCAACACAGACGGAGAGGTAGTGATCTTGGTAGTTTCAGGAGAGACAGGAATTGGCCCGGCAGAATGTGACAAGTCGGGAACAGACCTAAGGGACTGAGGGACAACATTAGACGTGACTGATTCTTGAATAACAGGAATGCACTCAGTTGACTCTGGGAAGACAGAGGTTGACTTGGCACACTCAGAAATGTCTGGTGCAAACTTCATTGACTGAGTGATGACTGTCGTCGACACAACTTCTTCCTGGATAACGGTAGTGAAGGTGACAGATTCGGGGATGACAGAAGTTGACTCTGGCCTAGAATTGACTGGAACTGATTGTATAGCTACGTGCTTGGCCATCTTGTAAATGATGGGAGCACGGTTAACTGGATCTGGAATAACTGGAACAGGCTTGACGGGATCTGGAGTGGCTGGAGCGGGTTTGACTGGATCTGGAGTGACTAGAGTGGTTTTGACTAGCTCTGGCGTGACTGGAGTGGATTTGATGGGATCTGGAGTGACTGGAGCCAGCTTGACCGGATCTGGAGTGACTGGCGTGGGTTTGACTAGATCTGGAGTGACTGGAACAGGCTTGATGGGATCTGGAGTGACTGGAGCCAGCTTGACTGGATCTGGAGTGACTGGAGCGGGTTTGACTGGATCTGGAGTGACTGGAACAGGCTTGATGTGATCTGGAGTGACTAGAGTGGGTTTGACTGGTATGGAACGGTCGGCAGCATTCCTGACCATCCCTGGGAAAGCTGAGTTTGATTCAACATATTCTGAAATAATAGGGACTGACTTAGATGTCTGGGAGATGACATCAGTAGACTTGACAGGCTCAGGGGAGACTGGGAAGGTGTCAGAGTCATAAATGGATGCAGCAGACTGGAGAGCTCTCTTCCTTCTTGCCCTTCTCTTCCAAGTAGGAGTCAGAAGAGGATCTTGGTCTTGACTTGATAAGGGAAGTGGGGCAGAGTGGTTGCTGCAAGCTGGCTCAGGAGGTGGAGGAGGCATTCCCCACTGGATGCGATGGCCAAGATACCTGGAGAAGTCCCAGAAATTTAAAATCTTGAGACCATCCATCTCCCACTTAGGCAGGGGATCATCCAAGCAGGCATTGAAGATGTCTTTGAGGGTGGTATCATCATAATCAAGCCCCCTAGACATCGTCCAGAAAAAACTGGGTAAATGCACCAATCTCCCAGCCCTGTTGGCGAAGGCTAGTCAGACCTCGATGACGAGCCTGTCTCTCCCGGGCATTTGCAGGTGGCAGGATCTTGATACTCATTCTGCTGAGTCCAGTGCAGGCCAGTTCGTTCTGTCAGGGTTTCTATGAGAGAGGACTCAAAAGCAGGATAGAGTTGACAGTTTATTAACAAAACAGCAGACAGGACACGAGATGGTGAGGAGGGGAGAGAACACAGTCCAGACTATAGGCAGGGAACGAATGACGACAGGCGGCCTAGGTGAGCGGCCACAGAGTCCAGTCCAGGAAGGCACCCGCCAGAGGGCAGAGAAGGCAGCAAAGCTGAAGGCCGGAGGTTAAGCAGCGGTGGCCAGACACTCCACACTAGTGATGTCACAGGCATGGCACAGGCCAAGCAGCGTGGCAGACTCAGGGAGGGGACCGGTTGCACAAACTGCTGGACAGGTCAGGACAAGATGAGACGAGATGAGACTAGACTAGGGACTAGGGACAGACGAGAGACAAAATCTACAAACAACTAGGTAGGAAATAAGCGGTATCACAGGACTAGTCAGACAAAGCAAGCAAACACTGACATTGCACAACGAACTGGCAAAACAAGAGGGAAAGGGAGAACAATATAAAGGGACAGGAGAACATGAGGAACAGGTGACAACACTCAGACGAACAAGAGAAACAGGTGACAGAACTCAGACAAACGAGATCAGAGACATGAGGGGCAGGTGACAATACTCAGATAAATGAGGACTAAACAAGGGGGCGTGGTAACAAGGACAGGAGGAGCACATGGCTGACAACAACAAAGACAGAACTCAATAATAATAATAATAATGTGCTCAAGCACAAAACAAACATAGAAACATGAAACAACGACAGGACAGACAAAACAGTGAGGGCAGGATCCTGACATCCATAGTCTGATTATAGTCACCTCCAAGTATAACATATCCTTTGAGGTTGGCCAATATTTAAAAAAAAATGTTTAACTCATGAAAGAATTCAGGCTCCTCCTTATTTGGTGCATATATATTACACAGCACTAGAACATCATTGAGCTTCACTTCTATGCAGAGTAGACGACCCTCCTTGTCTTTATGCTGATTCATTACACTGTAAAAAAAAGTCCATAAAAATACAGCACAATATACCGAAATAATTTGAAGGAATTGTCCGTATTTGGTCTTTAAAGGTGTTTTTCCGTATTTTTTACTTACGCTTTGCATTGTGGGAACAAGAAGCTCAGTCGATAATCGGCGCGAAAACAGTGCTTGAGCAGGCATTATACACGGAGATAGTCTCGGTCAAAATTTCATTTTAAAGTCGGATTTCGGGTTTGGGGAACTGTTCTTACATTTCCGTGGTTAAATTATTTTTTGTTAAATATAACAAACTGTAACGTTAATTTAGTTGCTGTCTAGCTTGTTTGGCAAATGAATGTCGGAGCCATCGTATTCAACATTTTCAGCACACCGTCACATCTTACTTGGAGGTAAGTTACGAAGTGTGCTCACTTTTCATTTTATAAGTAAAAGTGTATTAACTTTTAATTGTTGTTGCGGTGTATTTGTTACTGAGCGTGTCGTAAAGCATTGGTAAAATAACGTTACTGAGGTGATGTTAAGCAGCTGTAATAACGTTAAATCTGAAGTGAGGTACAACTGTGTTTAGAGCGCTGTATGCCTTCAACAGGAGCTGGCAGAGGAATTGTCAAGAAAGAAAATACACCATTTATGACTTTTTTTATTTAAAAGAGATTAAGATACGACTAGGTGAAGAACTGACATTGCAGAATTCTTCAAGGATAACACGCCTTTTCTGCCAAACGAGGTAGGTTTAGAGAGAGCAGGCGCAAATTCTTCATTCAGAGTTCTTGGCAGCTGCCACGGTTTTTCTCACTGGTTTTGCTGTTTGCTCGGTAAAAACTACACTGTTCTCAGTGGCATGCGGTGGTGTTTTTTTTAAATGACGATGCAAAGTTCCCACAATTGTATTACTATTATTATTATTATTATTATTAATTTTTATGTATCAGCTGTCAGAGTTTGTGCCTGGAGTCATGATCGTTTGTCGCCGTTTCTGCTGTAAACTACAGTTTATGATGCATATTATATACCAGCAAGCAGATGCGACCAGAATATGAACCCAATAAGCTAAATTGCATAAGTATTTTCCCATAAAGATCATACACACAGATAAGGAGTGCCCAGTTGCCGCTAGCCAATACTGTATACGCACACACACGTGCACACAAACATTTTTTTTTATGTATTTAATGTAACACTTTAGTTATTAACTAATTGCTTGAATATTACTATATTAGCTGTTTAATAGTACTCATAAAGCACATACTAATGACTTATTATGCATGACCATATTCTACATCTTACCTTATACCTTTATAGTAAGGAGTTTATTAAGGCCAGGGCCAAGGATACCAACGCCAGGGTGACGCGGTGGTTCCTCGCGCTTCAGGACTTCTGCTTCATCGTCCACCACCGTGCCGGAGCCTCCAACGCCAACGCAGATGGACTTTCTCGGATCTGGTCAGCGTCCCGAGCACTCATCAGCGTTGCCCTGGAAACGGATGAGAAACACCTGCACCCGCTCATCACAGCTGGATCGGCCACAGCTGAGGCCCATTTGCCCGCGGCCAGATAAGCTGTGTGAGGCTGGGTAGAGTTGAGACTGGTCTCCTTCATGCTGAGAACTAACATGCTACCTTTTCTTGATTTCCAGAGACAAGCGCGTGACCGATCCAGCACTACCACGAGCACCGCACTGACGCACCACACAAGGAAATCCCACTCGGAGAGCACTAACCCACCTCAGCGAGTACTAATGTGTTAGTTAATGCATTAGTTAACATGAACTAACAATTAACAACTCCACCGCTCAGGATTACTTAATGTTTTGTTAATGTTAACTTATACATTTACTAATGCATCTCCTTACATTAACAGATTAATTAGTTAACGTTGTGGTTAATGCATTAGTTAACATGAACTAAAAATGAACAACACATCTGTTCAGCATTACTTAATCTTTGCTCATGTTAACGTATTCATATACTAAAGTGATAGTTCATGCATTAGTTAGCATGAACTAACAATGAACTATGCCTGTAAATAGCTTTATTTAATAAGCTTTATTTAATTATACTACATATATACACATAAGTTTATGTAGCAGCTAACACACACAATGGATAAACAATACCAACTCATTTGGGCACTGATTTTGGCTATTGGTAAACTTGGAAACCATCTAAACATCAATGGATAATGTTTCTCATGTTTGTAAACTGTTTATTAACATGACTTACCGTTAACAAAGTATTTACTAAGGGAACTTGTGAACCTTATTGTAAAGTGTACACTAGTTCAACATTAACTAACATTTAACTAACATTTGTAGACTGTTTATTAACATGACTTACCGTTGACAAAGTATTTACTAAGGAAATTTGTGAACCTTATTGTAAAGTGTACACTAGTCCAACATTAACTGATGTTTTACTAACATTTGTAAACTGTTTATTAACATGACTTACCGTTAACAAAGTATTTACTAAGGGAATTTGTGAACCTTATTGTAAAGTGTACACTAGTTCAATATTAACTGATGTTTTACTAACATTTGTAAACAGTTTATTAACATGACTTACCGTTAACAAAGTATTTACTAAGGAAATTTGTGAACCTTATTGTAAAGTGTACACTAGTTCAATATTAACTGACGTTTAATTAACATTTGTGGGTTAATAGCAAAGCAGACATTATTGCTTTTACTGGATCTTAAATGAGTGAAAGCCATTCATGCATCACTTAGTTTTTTAGAAACTTTATTACATATTATATTATTACATAATTGCGGTATACATTATATACATTATAATCAGTTCATTACAGTATAATTCATTACAATCAATCAATACAGTATAATCAATTCATTAAATAAATAAACAAACTTAGAGAAGAAGGAGGCATTTCTCCTTATGTTTCTCCTGACTGGAAGTAAGCTGGACAAATAGTTGGTAATCACCTTTGCGTTTTAAAGCTGCTATTTTCGATGAATGTCATTGAAAAGTCTTCCAAGAGGACCATTTCCATCCCGCTTTCCAAGCCAGTAAATCCACTCTATCAGACGGTGTTTTAGTAGGTCCAGTGTCCTGTTCCCGCCGGCGATTTTGCAGCGAGAACAAACGTGCGCGCGCTCGGTAGATAGTTATGTGGAACGAAACGATTTCCAATCAGAAAATGAGCTGACGGAAGATAGAAGCATTACTCAACTCCAGCTCGCACCGACGCTGTAACATATAAAGTTTATGTTCACACAGTCTCCATGACTTAATTCAAACTTTTTTTCTTGTTTAACCCCGCGACCTTTCGGTAAATAAAAGCTATCCAAATATTATTATCGCCATTTCTTCTTGCACCTTGTCCGCCATGTGTTTACTCTAAAGTCACATTTGTCAGCATGAGATTTCCCACATTTACAATCGTGATCTGTTGTGTGTGGTGTGCTGTCACATGGGAACAAAACTGTTAAATATATATTTTTTGTTTGTTTGTTCATAATTTGTTAGTGGTATGCCTAAATCATGTTAATAAACAGTCTACAAATGTTAGTTAAATGTTAGTTAATGTTGAACTAGTGTACACTTTACAATAAGATTCACAAGTTCCCTTAGTAAATACTTTGTTAATGGTAAGTCATGTTAATAAACAGTCTACAAATGTTAGTTAAACGATAGTTTATGTTGAACTAGTGTACACTTTACAATAAGGTTCACAAGTTCCCTTAGTAAATACTTTGTTAATGGTAAGTCATGTTAATAAACAGTTTACAAACATGAGAAACATTATCCATTGATGTTTAGATGGTTTCGAAGTTTACCAATAGCCAAAATCAGTGCCCAAATGAGTTAGTATTGTTTATCCATCGTGTGTGTTAGCTGCTACATAAACCTATGTGTATATACTGTAAGTAGTATAATTAAATAAAGCTTATTAAATAAAGCTATTTACAGGCATAGTTCATTGTTAGTTCATGTTAACTAAAGCATGAACTAACGCATTAGTATGAATAAGTTAACATGAGCAAAGATTAAGTAATGCTGAACAGATGCGTTGTTCATTTTTAGTTCATGTTAACTAATGCATTAACCACAACGTTAACTAATTAATCTGTTAATGTAAGGAGATGCATTAATAAATATATAAGTTAACATTAACAAAACATTAAGTAATACTGAACAGTGGAGTTGTTAATTGTTAGATTTGTTAACTAATGCATTAACTAACACATTAGTATATGAAAAAGTTAACATGAACAAAGATTAAGTAATGCTGAACAGATGCGTTGTTCATTGTTAGTTCATGTTAACTAATGCAATAACAAACGTTAATTAATACAACCTTATTGTAAAGTGTTACCCAAATGGGATATTTATTTACAACAATTCAATAATAAGTTAATATTGTGGTTAGTGTTGTCAAAAGACCCGGTACTTCGGTACCAAGTCGGTACTAAAAAAATGAAAACGTCACGGTACCAGGTTTCGGTCGACCCGGTTCTTGCTGCGCGATCTGAAAGCTGCGCAGATGCACTCGCTTCAGAAAAGCACTGAGACGTGCTGACATCAAAAGGAGCAAATGCATCAAACTAATAAAACACTTTAAAGACTGACACCCGGATCAAATGAAAGTTCAAGCAGGTACATTTCAATTTAATATTTAGATATTCTGTTATGAATATTATTCCATATTTTAATTTGAATGTCGGATTAAAATAAACTGCCGTTATAGCGGAGTTAATCCTTAGCATAAGCGCGGCTAACACTAAATGAGCATTAGAATGAAGTTTATTTATTAACTACTTAATGCGCCTATAACTTTTATTAGGGTAAAAACAACAGGAGGACATGATGGTATTTACTATTGTTACACACCAGAGGCTTTTAAATGAATTGTGAATCTAAAATATGCGTGTTGGAGAATGTACAAACAGTTAACAGTGTTTATGTCATATCAGTCCGTCAGAAAAAAAAAAACGTTCTGGCCTTTTTTTTTTCTTTTTTTTTTGCTAGTTGTTGTTATTTTTGGCTGGATAACTAGCAAGTTTAAAAGCCCTTTAAAATTGAATATGTACACAGTTTGTATTAAATGAAAGTACAGTCAAATTGTATCTCCTTTATAGACTTTACAATGACTTCATGTTATTATCTAACATCAATTTACAGTGAGTGAACAATATATTTTTACAACATTAATTAATGTTTGTGAATGTTATTTAATACAAACACTTGATCATTCATGTTTGTTCATTGTGCATTAAATAATTTTAACAGATTGAACTTTGATTGATTGATTGATTGATTTTATGTATTTGTAAATTTTGAAATTAATCCTAAGAAGAATAATTGCAATATACCTGTATAACTGCTGTTTATTTGATAGGTCATGTTATCTAAAAAATGGAAACTTATTGTAAAGTGTTTTTAATACTACAGTTTCCTTCTATTTGATATACACTTGTCTTAAAATGTATGTAATCTTATCTAAATTTATTATAAAAGCTGAGGTTTGTTATTTACTGAAATGTTATATTTTAGCTGGAGTCAATGATCTAATGTTGCATTTGGTCAGACTCAGCCCACTGCTTTACTTATATTATATTTTCCTTTTACAGCTGCAGGAAGATCATGAAGCACCAGCAAACCCTAAAACAGACAACAGTTTACAGTTGTTTTTCAGCAGCAGCAGAAATGACAAAAACTTTTGGGTGGAACTCGTTTACTTTTTTCCATACTTTTATTACTTGTGGAAAAACTGGAAATAATTTTAAATAAGCATAAAGACTGGCATTGTTTTTTTGTGCAGTTTATTTTTGTTTAACTTTATTAATAAAAATGTGCATAATTAGCATATTTCTGTGTTTTGCTTTGGTACCGAAATTGGTACCAAGAACCGTGGATTTTCACCGGTATTGGTACCGAATACTGAAATTTTGGTACCGTGACAACACAAATTGTGGTATATATTAGACACAATATTGTCTGATTTTGCTAAATTGTGTAAGTGAAAATATTACCTATAAAGTTACAAAAGAACTGTTGTGCGTCTCCTAATAAAACACAATCTGGGTGTTGGACTTGAAGCAGCACTGCACACCGTTCTGTGTGTGAAATCAAAGTACCGCGAGAGTGATTAGACAGCATTTTTTAAATTTTTATTTTGATGTAAAATAAGTCTTGCTCTTTTGCTTTTTTTGTTAAAGCAGTGCAGTGTTGCTGTTGTAAAGTTATACAGCTACAGTTGTGTTGCTGGGTTTTAAAGCAGGTTTTATATATTTATTCCTTATATATTTACAGCAATTTCACTGCCCACTCTGTTCAAATGTGGATGAATGGCTTCACATAGATATGTGCACTCACTGTCAGCGCTGTGTGAGATCACTACCATCCTGCTTTTGTTGGGGTGGGTAGGGGTGTTAAATATTTATTTTTCCCCATAGGCTTTTAACATTCTAGAAGCTCTTTATTCCAAATATACTACAAGCTAGTCAGTGTATTCAGTAGGTGTAATGTATTGTAATTTGCTTCAAAGGTATTGCAAGTATTACGTACAACAATAATAAAACAGTGCATTGACATAAAAAAAGGAAATTTACTTTTGGTACTTAAGTACTTTTAAATGCAAGTACTTCTATACCTTTACTTAAAGCTGCAGTCCGTAAGTTTTACCTCTTTGTCGCCATCTCTGTTGAAAACCTGGTATTGCAGCCAGGTGCGGAATTATCTTTATTACGTGGGCTGTACTCTGGCACGGCTTCAGCGTGGATGAATCTAATGTTTTGAGGTGAATGTGTACCTGTCAGTCACCACACCGGTGTGAATCAAACACTTTGTAAACACAGATTCTCGATTCTAGCCTACGTCTTGGAATATATGACCCAAATCAGAATTTTCACCGTATATTGTCATCTGAACAAGTAAGTAACAAGTCTGCCACGTTTGTTCTGATCAACTGAGGAAAAAAGCATTAACGTACAATAAATCACGCTACCAATGGTGATTAAATCTAACGATCGGTTAGCTCATATCTACGGTGGCCCAGTAGTGCACAACAAAACACAATTAAAAAAGCAAACATAAGCTCACATCACAACAACATTAAGCCACAACACAACGACATTTAGCCACAACACAACGGAAATGCTCCGAACACTAGGGGGCAGTGTTGACAGTTCCCC